>JAEIFU010001121.1:0-80974 GCA_018904235.1 Lordiphosa stackelbergi | reverse complement strand
AAAACTGGGTAAATCTTAGTTTAGAATGATTTGAAGTCATTTAAGTTTATTTTACAAGTTTTTTTTTTTATTTCCTTTATATATGTACACAATTTGTGGCAATATCGCTTCTAGGAGTAGCATAGGGCGAAAACAAAATTCCTCCAACGATTTCTGTCTGCTGCCAGGTGCGTTAGTTCGTACCAAATTAGACTGGTTTCTGCATGGATTGGGGTTGACCTCTCTGCCGGCTGCCTTGTGGGTTCCATTGTAGAGCTATCTTCGCGATGTTTTCATCTTCCCTGCGTAAGGTGTGCCCAATCCAATTCCATTTTCGTCTCTTTATCTCAGTCGCGATGGGTTCGTTTCCAGAGTACTCCAGTAGGTTTTCATTTGTGATGGTGAGAGGCCAAAATATGCGGCAAATTATTCTCAAACACTTGTTCACAAAGGTTTGTTAGTTTATAATTGGAGAACATAGAGTTATATAATAACACCGACTTTACACTGGTATTAAAGATACGAAATTTCGTTTTCAGCGATATGGAACGGGAGTGCCACACCCGGTGTAGCTTTCGAAAGGCGTTTCTAGCTTTGGAAATGCGTGCTTCTTCATCTATCATTGCACCGCCATCTTTCGTAATGATACTTCCCAGGTAGCAGAATTTTTCGACATCCTCATTGTTTACGAGACTGCCATTAACTGCCACGCTTAGGGGGTCATATTGGGGGTTTGCGTCCTCATCAGCTTAGTCTTCGAGATATTGATTTTGGGCCTAGATGCGCAGGCTTTTCCTTCCAAAGCCTCAAGCTTCGCTGAGACCCCTTCCAGTGAATGAGTTATGAAGCAGATGTCGAGTCACTTCAAAGTTCTTCAAACGCAGCGTTCACTTCAAGGTTTGATTCTTTGTTATGAGAACGAAGGTGAGCCTTTAGACTGCTTCCATTAGTAAAGGTTCTCGGGCAATGGGAACATTCGAAGGGTCGCTCGCCCGTATGAGTGCGTTTGTGTCTTTTAAGACCACTTAATTCGCCAAATGATTTTGAGCAGTGTGAACATTCGTAAGGTTTCTCGCCAGCATGACTACGTAGGTGTGACTTCAGACTGCTGTTTTGGGCAAAGGTTTTCGAGCAATGGTTACATTCGAAGGGTCGCTCGCCCGTATGAGTGCGTAGATGTCTCTTCAGATGACCTATTTCGTTAAAGGTTTTTGAGCAATGCGAACATTCGAAAGGTCTCTCGCCAGTATGAGTGCGTAGGTGCGATCTCAGGCTGCTGCTATTGGTAAAAGTTCTTGAGCAATGGAAACATTTGAAGGGTCTTTCACCAGTATGTGTGCGTACATGATCCTTTAAAGTTCCTTTTGAGTTAAAGGTTTTGGAGCAATGGCTACATTCGAAGGGTCGCTCGCCCGTATGAGTGCGTAGGTGACACTTCAGAGTGTTGCTGCGGGCAAAAGTTTTTGAACAATGGGAGCATTGGAAGGGTGGCTTTTTCCTTTCGTCCTCCTCCCTGTTCAAGGTCTCCTCTGAAGAAACTTGCAACGTAGCTTGATTAAAGATTTTGGTATTATTTTGATCCATGAGCTGAACACTCTTCTCTAATCGCCGCTTAAAATTAAATGAGGTTTTTGCAGCTAACCAGCAGGAAGGGCATATTCTTTCGGGTAGATTCTCAAACTGTTTAACCTCGTATCCAATCACCTCCTGTATAATAAACAGCAAGCCTCCTGGTCCAGCGTCTGTGTCGGTGAATATATTTGGCCAGTTGGTGTGGGTGCCATCTGCCAAACTGGACATGCAAACGCGGCATTGCTTGGCCACATGTGGATCCATAGCTCTGTAGGCCATACCGCAGACAAAGATCGTTTAATAAAAACAATAGATAGCAAATTTTAACTAATTTAAGAGCAAATCAAATAATTTTTAATTATCAGGAGACAAGTGTGACCGTAACAGTGAACAGAAAAATGCTGTTTGAACTAGTTCAAGACGCAGAACCAGTTAATTTTCATGGCTCCGTTTTTGAAATGTGGTTTTTCGGTAGGTGCTCTTACATTTTAAGCCAGATCTCACTTCATAATAGTCAAGCAAGATTTGAATGGAAAGCTAATTAAGCTGCCAATGGTTTTTAAATCGGTTTAGTAGTTTGAATTCAACGACCCAGAATGTTTCAAAAAAATGGGGTTTTGTCCGAAAATACAATAAATTTTACTTTTAAACGGCTTGGAAAAATATAAAAAATATGCAAAAATAAAAAAACTATTATTATTTTTTCTACTTAAGAATTGCACTTCTAAGATTTTCAGGTTATGCTAACGAATGACATTTAAATGTTGAATGTGTTTTTTTCCGGCTTTAATATTTTGCCAAATATAAAAAAAAAAAAATAGAAAGTTTTGTCGAATATTTTTGATAGAATCTAAACGATAAGGTATGTACTATGTTTTAGTACCTTTGATCTTTAGAAATTAATCGACGCGTCCCTGTAGTTGAGGATATTCGTAATTCATCTCACCAAATGAAAAAAAAAATGTTACGAGTCGATTTTCTAAAGATGTTATTTTTTATTTCTTTATAGCAGAATTCGGCACATTAATATTTTCCGTGTATACAAGCAACGTCGATACACCGATACTATACGAGCTTACACTGCACTCTTTTGCAACAACAAACAGGTGCTAACTTAGAGCGCTTCTCTCCTTTGCAACAACAAACAAGTGTTAAATGAGAGCGCTCTCGCGTGTCTAAACACACACATGCAATGCCAAAATGAGCATGTGGGTTTTGCAGGCCACTGCTTTAGAGGGGGTTGGGCCGAAGTCTTTCAGTCACATATGAAAGATATATTAAAGAGAAAAAAATGTTTTCTCTTTTCCCCAAATATAGCCAAAGGAATTATTATTTGTTGTTGGGGAAGTTGTGCACCGCGACCAATTTTGGTCTATTGTGCCCCCCTACTGAGTTGCAGTGACCCGTGTAGAGCCCTGTCAGAATCCTGAGTGCATTCTTTCGTTGTTGTATTAACTTTTGAAACCTTTTGAGGTCGTGGTTCACTATTAATGCTTCAGCTTGTCTCATTCCCCTGGTGTTTACCCAGGAGGCTGTTCTAAGCGTATTCTCTTCCTTTCTTAGGAGTCCTTTTATCGAAATGCAACCGTGATTGTCGATGAACTTTGCGCGTTTGTTGTGGCTTTTTCTTTAAAGTGAAGACAATTTGAGAATATGGCAAATAATCGTACATGTATGTAGATTCAACGTTGTATGTTAGTTTTTATATGTTCTGTATGTTTTGTCGTGTATCGTCAATTGTTGAGTAGTTTTACAGCTCAAATTTAACAAATGTAATTGTGTTCTGTTGTGTTCAACTTATTTGCCGCGCGCGCTTGCGAGCAACTAAAACTGATATGTTTTTCGTAAAAGTATATAGAATACGGGGTTAATAATATTCTTTGCCCGTTTTCGACCAAAATGACATTGCAGCCGAATATGAGTTTCGCCGCTTAACACTGCTGGAGGTTTGGGACAACAATGGACGCAATGACTCTGCCGTACCGAAGTGGATGTTGGAGAAAATGATAATAAGTCAACTCAGCAGCTCACACGTTAATCAAATTGAGCAAAAAGTTTGCAAAATTGCTAAATCCAACCGCATGTTGTCAATGTTTAAAGTTACTCACTCAAGGTGGCTTTCGCAGGCGATTACTATAACCTTGCATGAAGAGCTTACGGATCCATCTCCCTCTAAAATGGGTAGACCAACGCTAAGCTATACACAGGCTAGAATGCGTTTGAAACATAAATTAGCAAATGATCTTGCATCGGACACAGACTTTTCAACGCAGCACTTATTACATGCTGCTTCTGTTTCTGCGAAGAAGGCTAAAGAGGATGATTTGTTTAGCGCATTAAAAGTCGTCAGGGAAAAACAGACAGAACTCTCAGGTGATTATTCCCCTTACCCCTGAAGAAGCATTGGCATTTTTGTTGGCAAATGGACTTACCAAACAGCAGTATATCAATATGCATCATCTTAATAAAGCACTTCAGGAAGCTAAAACGATTTGCAGACCAACTCAAACAGAAATTTCTGAAAATTGTGCGCAGGTTTCAATGCAAAACCTTTTGGACCATACAGCCGAAAGAATATTGGTCCTGCAAAAAGAGGTTATATCACAAATGGATTTGATGGGTCTACTGGCCAAAGCTTATATATGCTATCCAGTATTTGCTTAAATGAAAGGCAAAAGAAATTAAAAAAAAAAAACTCCTCCCGGCAGAAGTAATAAATCTTTTAAAATGCCCACCTCCCCCGAACTATGAAACAATCACGTCAGAAATACAAAATGAAGATTTGGACTCCGCTGATGATTCTGATGATTATCTAGAAATTGACTTAAATGATGAAGAAGATTAAACCTGTCTTCTGTAAATAAAATTATAAATTAATAGCAAAAAAAAAAAATTTTTTTTTTACTTGGGTGTGGGCGGATTGGTAGTTTTATCGCAAAACAGAAATAAACCGAAATATCTATATTAATAATTTACATTTTTGTGCCAAATTTAAACGCTCTAGCTTTAAAATTAGACTTTATGCAAATATTTCGGTGCATCGTAGGGTCAAGTTGTTCCTACTGCCTAGTTGGTCCAGTTTGTTCTTTGTCTCTAAGACTAGCTTCGAGGTGAACTTATTACTGCTGAGCCCTTTAAGCGCTTCTCTATTATGGTAGTTCTTTCCCATATTACGGTCTGCGCAACGGGAGATGGCACATACTTCAGCCCAAAGGTATATATAACCTAAAGGAATTTTTAAGTGATAAATAATGCCAGAAATTTGGGAAAATTTTCTAAAGAAAAAAGGAATGTAAAGGTTAGAAGAGTTTGTTGAAACTATTCATTGTCCAGCTCGAGGAAAGAAGCTACCTCTATTGGATGGGTCCAAAGGTTTAATTTTGTGAGGACAGTGATTTCTGGGGGACATTTGAAAAGGTGTTTTGTGTCGTGAGGGAGGTTTCCGCATTTTGGACAGTCATTTGTCACCTCGGGGTTTATCCAGGCGTATTCTATAATTAAATAGTAGAAGTTTTAATTATTTTTTAGTTTGACAAGGACATTTTGCCGTCAGTCTTATTTACAAATTAATAACATTTACTTATTAATAATAATAATTTATTCTTCAATGAAAATACTTATTAAATTCAATTATTTGTACTAGGATGGTATGATTCCTGTATTTAAGTGCTTCATTTATATAGCCTGCTAGCGTGATCCAGTTTCGCCCGTTAAAAATTTTCATTGTGTTCTTAATTCTATAAGAAAAGTGGAAAGTAGCTGTTGCAAAGCGAGCATTCTTTTTCAATTGAGGTATTAGATCTGTACGATCTGATCTTTAATTCAATATAATTAACATATCTCAAATTTTAAAATTTTGTGAGTTTTGGAAAGAACAAAGATCTATCAAATCTTTGCGCTTTCATAAGTACTTATTCGAAAATATCGTGTTTGTTTTTACCGCTTAAATAAAAGATATATATCTTATTCGAGGTAATAGACTTTCTGAATCGGAATCCTTTCAGCCGTTTCACATTTATTGTATTGGTAAGATTTTGGATTTTCGATTCTAATCATACGATGCCATGTCGCCGACTATAAATGATTAGACCCAAGTATAGTGACATCGTAAAAGTTACTCGTGCAGGTCTCTAATGGGTTTAGTGTTCTTAAATTTACAAGAGTGTAAATCAAAAGCCAGTATGAGTCTGTAGGTGTCTCTTTAGATTCCAGCTACTGTAAAAGGATTTTGAACAATGGTGAACGTTTGTGATCCTTTAGATTTTCTTTTAGGCTAAAGGTTTTTAAACAGTGTTAACTTTGTGGCTCTCTCCAGTATGAGTTCGTTGGTGTGTATTTCGATGACCGCTACGTGAAAAGGATTTTGAGCAATAGGAACATTTAAAGGGTCGCTCGCCGGTATGCATGCGTAGGTGATCCTTCAAACTGCTATTACAGGTAAAAGTTTTCGAGCAATAGGAGCATTCAATGTGATGTTCGCCAGTATGAGTGCGCAGATGTCTCTTTAGATAGGCTTTATTGACATAAGATTTTGAGCATTGGGAGCATTTATAGAGTCGAATCCTTGAATTTTCGAACGAATCCTCGTCCCTCGTTCTAGGCTGCTCCATCAGCTGAACATTCTTCTTAAATCGCTGCTTGAAATTAAATGCTGTTTTCAACGTTGTCAAGCATGAAGGGCAAATACATTCGGGTAGGTTATCATTCTGTTGAACCTGGTGTCCCGTCACCTCCTCGATTAGTAACGACAAGCCTGGTTGTCCAGCCTCCGAGTCGGTGAATATATTTCGCCAGTTGGTGTTGCTGCCATTTGCCAAAGGGGACAGGCAAACGCGGCATTGCTCGGCCACTTGTGGTTCCATAGCTCTGTAGGCCATTTCGCAGCCTAGTTTCGTTTAATAACAATTATATATAGCAAATGGGAAAGAATTTAAGTATAAAATAAACAATTTTTAACCATCTGAAGACAGGTGTGACCGTTATTGGCCACAGCAAAAAAGCTGGATTGAACTAGTTCAATTTACTGAAGACACAGCAACAGTTCGTCGCACGAAATAAGAGCCGAATCGCTAGTTCACTAAAGAAGATGCTTGAAAGCATGGTGGAATTAATAAGGTGAAGCCAAGCGAGACAGCCCTCTTTCTGTTGCAGGGCAAAATCAGCAATTAGTTTTAAAATATCACAAAAATACTTAAAAAAGCAGAGTTGTTGTAAAAAAGCTAAGCTAAATTTGCGGACTCAAAATTGCAATAAGCCAAGTCTTAATTGAATTACCCGATGGGGGTCAACTTACTTAATACTCAAAAGTTAACTTTTTATCTTTAGTTGAGATAGGCTTGAAATATAAAATGCTTATGAGTATTTCTATGGCTGGCAGGCATGCAAAATTAAGTTTGAAAAAAGGGAGGATGACATATTTTTGAATTCGATTTCTTAGAGCAATCATGCTATCAGAAGACGGGAAAAAGGTAGCTAAATCTCATTTAATGTTAATAAACAACAAAATTCAAAACGGTAAAGAAAACATTACGGATATTCATTCAATTCCATAAAATAGTAAAATATCGATTGTTAGCGTTTACCTAAAGATAATTAAATATTGGATTATTTATCAGGAAAGTAAATTAAGCATAGCTCGAATAGTTTTAGCATTTCCACCCATACAAGTGTCAGAAGAATGAACATTTTCCACATTGGAGTTTGTTTCATCAGACTTTAATTTAAGTCTTTTAAGATCTATTTTATTCTCTGTTGTTTTGAAAACCACATATATGTACATTGTTCAAGTATAATAAAACTAATCAAATGGAAATGCCAAATTTGAGTTTATTAAAAATAAAATGTTTATTATATAATAGGGTGTATTACTCATATCGAAGTCGATTTCCGTATGAACTTAAGCATTTCGAAATAGAACTGTTTAAGTTTATATGTCAGAGATTACTTGATCAGGTCAAAAGAAAATTGTAATTATCGGGTGTGTTCCAGAAACCTCTGGAGATTTTAGTATGAACGATTTGATTTTAATGGTACTAATCTAGAAGGTCTTTATCGGGGGTGCCACAGAAATCACTAGCGATTTTCGTATAAACGCTTGCATTTTATATTAAAACTGCTCGAGTTTATATGTGAAGAGGCACCAAAAGGTACGCCTATTAGATCAGGTGGTGAATTTGAGCGATTTGGAATAAACTACTCAAATCTACTTGGCTTTGTGTAGTCGGTATCAATTCGCTTTATTTTCGCCACTTGATCTAGTAGGCGTGCTTTTTGGTGCCTCTTCACATAAAAATTCGAGCAGTTTTAATGTAAAATACTAGAGTTTATACGAAAATCGCTAGTGATTTCTGTGGCACCCCCGTATATGAGAAATGATAAGAATAAGGTCGGCTACTAGATCATAGGTCAGTAAAAACGGAAGTATTAAATCTACTTGGCCTTAAGCAGTAGGTTTCAAATCGCTGATCTTTTGTCATCTAATTTAGTCTTGTGTCTATATAATTTTGTTTGTACAATGTGTTGATAATTGCGTTGTTCTTTCTAATAAGTGACTGTGTCGGATCCTTTCGTGCTGTTTTGTAAGTTGTTTTATCACTTAGTAGTGCCTGCATTTTGTCCACATAATCTCTTTTGTACATGACTACCGTTTTGTTTCCTTTGTCCGCCTGTGTGATTATAATTTTGTCTCGGTGTTCCTTGATGAGTTTTTCTGTGTTCTTGGCAATGGTCAGTATCACTTTGTCCTTCTGGTTTAATTTCCTGTTATGCTTGAAATTATTTAGTCGTGCCGCTAGTTCGCTTCTAATTGTATCCCTCTGTTTGTCATCTTGTATCGTTTGTATTCCTTGTTCAAGATCGGATATTATGTGTATGGGTGATATATTTTCGTTGGTGATTGGTAACGCAAACTTGGGTCCCAGCGACAATAACCACTGCGCCTCCTCCGGAAAATATACGTCGTTTAAGTTTACAAACCAGTCTTTGTTCAGTGTAATGTTGTGGTCGTTCAGTAGTGATATTTCCATATTGTCTATCTTTCGTTCAATACCCTTATCCGTGTCTGTCCGTATTCTTTGGTACGCCAGTTTCTGGTCTTTTTCTAAGTTTGTTAAGTCTTCCTCGATTAGTGTCTTCCTTAAGATGTGATAGTGGTGTGTCTGAGTTCTGTTAATTGTAGATATATGTCTATGTGTTTCTTTAATCTCTAGTTGTAACGCCTTCAATAGAAAATTTGTCTCCAGTTTGGCGAGTTCCTTCTTCGTTTCGTGCAATGTAAAATTATGTCTGAGTGCCGCTGTTTTTCCCCTCAGATGTTTGATTTTGATTTATTGAGATTATTTCCTAGTGCTACAAGATAAACTTATAAATTAATGCACTAGTCACAAACATATACAGACTTGGATTTACAAACATATTAAACTTAGACTTAATTTTATTTATAATAGAATAATTTAATTTAATTTGAATTTTATATGACATTATGACATTATCCTCTTATATACTAAAGTTATTAGGTCATTGTGTTTCTATTTCCCTATTTTCCCTTACTTTCCTAATTTTCCCTAACATTTTCCTATCTTTTCGTTACATATGTGTGTCAATTAAAGAGCGTGATTTTGTAGGTGTGTTTTTAGATTTTTGTAAAATTGCGTTGCGCCACTTGTACCTTTTAGAGCGTTGGGTAGTTCATTCCAAATGCGAACAGCATGAATGCCAAATTGTCTTTCCGAGATTAGCAGCTTATGTCGTAAGGGTATTAGGTTATTTGTTCGTCTAGATGTTGAAAACTGAAGATTGTCAAAGAGGTAGTATGGTTCTTTATTGTATATAATTTTGTGTAGTAATAGTAAAACCTTAAAGTTTGTCCAAGATTTCAGAGGGAGGTTAAATAATTTGATTGAAAAACTGGATATATGGTCTCTGCGTCTTAATCCATAAACATATCTAGCAATATTATTATGGGCAACATTTAGTTTGCCAAAATGTATGGCGTCACTGTTAGCAAACACCTCTATACCATAGAAAATGCTGGCAACAAATATGCATTAGCTATAAGCGAGCGGATATTTGTAGGAAGATATTGTTGAGAAATGTTGAGATTTCTTAATAGCCCATATGTTCTTCCTACAGCTTTTATAATATGGGTATTCCAGTTTAGGTTTTTATTAAAATAGAAGCCCACGTTCTTAGCTTGTTCAACATATTCTATAGGGAGAATTATCTATTAATAGGGGACGGATATGGCTTATACTAAAATGTTTTTTATGTATAACTAGACATTTAGATTTAGTTGGATTTAGACAGAGACCATTTTGTTTTGCCCAGCTTGAGATTTTATGTAGCTCATTGTTACATATATCTACACACTGATCTAGTTGGCTCAATGGACGGCTTACATATATTGGACATCATCAGCGTACATATGACAATCACTATTACACAAAATATTGGGTAAGTCATTAACATAGATGGTAAACAGTAAAGGACCAAGGACAGATCCCTGAGGGACACCACGTTTAACATATAGCAAAGAGGACTGGGATGAAGATACAACAACGGATTGACATCTATTTAACAGATAGGACTTCATTAAGTTTAATGCTGAGTTTGAAAAATTGTACATTTTATTAAGTTTTGTGCATAGTATGTCATGGTTTACTGTGTCGAAGGCTTTACTGTAATCCAATAAAGTGAGAAACGTCACTTTACCGTCATCCAGCTCCTTTCCGGATATCCTCAACGACTTTTAAAATAGCTGTGGTGCAGCTTCTATTCTTCCTGAAACCAGATTGCTTATCGTTATATAATAAGTTCTTTGTCATAAAATGCCGGATTTGGTCTGCCATTAGGTGCTCAAGGATCTTTGACAGATAAGGAAGTATTGCAATGGGTCGAAATTTGTTGTCAGGTTTTAGTATAGGGACTATTTTAGCAGATTTCCACATTACGGGGAAGACAGAAGTTGTTATGGGGTATTAAAAATGTGAGTCAAGTGTGGCAAAATTTGCGGAAGAAGAATTTTTTTAGGAATTTAGGGGTTAAGTTCATCTAATCCGACAGCATTTGATTTAATTCTAAGAATACATTCAAGAACATCACATTGACTAACACATATAAAATTAAAGCTACTATCACAGGCGTTGTATGGTAAACTGTTCAGGTACATATTATGGGTAACATCTGGAATTTCGTTTAAATTGACAAATTCGTTGTTAAGTTCATTGGCATCAACCTCAGAGATTATTTCTTTATGTTGTTTCCCGACACCCAGTTTTTGAATTTCATTCCATGTTTGTTTATTAGCTATTGCACTGCTAAGCTTATCCGAATAATACAATATTTTTTCTTAGAAGCATTTATCACATTTACTACATTTTTCCTCAAAGCCTTAAATAAATTATAATGTGTCTCCGTCTTATATCTTTTCCATTTACTGTAGGCTTTGTCACGTTCTGATATAGCTGCTTTGATATTTTGGTTAAACCAAGGCTTTAGAGAAGCCTTGATGATTTTCTGTCTTAACGGTACGAATTTATTGTACAGTTGGCTGATATTATAATGTAGAAGGTCCAATTGGGGATCGACAGTCGGTATTTTATATATAGTATCCCAGTCATAGTTGTGAAAATCACAATATAGTAGTGAGTAGTCAATATTCCTAAAGTCTCTATATTTAATGAAAGTGTCACTTTTATTTACATAAATGTCATATGTCAAGAATATCAAATCATGTTTTGAGAACACAGGTACTGATAGCTGGTCATACAATAGGGACTTATTCTTTTTGCTAATTATGTTGGAATTATGTTGAAGTCCTTGCATCTAAGTAAATATTTTAAACGTCCTCGTTGTTTGGCCAAGCTCTTTTGGCATTTGAAATAATTTTTAACATAACTTACTATATTGTCTCCGTATGTGGAACGTATGTACTGCATGTACCCCCTCATGTTACGTTTGTTTTAATTTTAATTTTTATTTTTTTTTTATTTTATTATTTATTATTACTTACTTACTTCCTAGTGCTACAAGTTGCATGAAACTTATGATTAGGGCTCTAGTCACAAAAATAAAGAATTCACAAGAAAAAAAAAAATAAAATAAAATTCTAATTGAATCCTTAAATCTAGATAAATGACACATTAACATTAAGAAAAAAAAAACATTGAGTGAAACAAATTGATATTAATAGTAGCTTATTCTAATGTGCTAAGTTTTACTAAATATTGAGTTGATTTTGGATGTGTGCAAATAGTTTAACTCGAAATTGAGGTGCGCTTCTAATTGTCTTTAAAACATGCGGCAGATTGTTCCATAGGCGAACAGCATATATATAAAAATGTTTTTCGGATGAGGATAACTGATGTCTTAAGCAGACAATATTATTAGTACGTCGTGATGTAGAGAATTGAAGTTTTTCATAGAGGTACTTTGGTTCTTTGGTACTAATAAGCTTATGTAAAAATATCAATGCTCTGTATTGTATCCAACTATCTAAATTGAGGTCAAAAAGCTTTTTGGAGAAATTTGAAACATGGTCAGTTAGCTTTAGGTCAAAAACGTATCTAGCTATGTTGTTGAAGGCCACGTCCAGCTTTTGTTTGCTAGCTGCATCACAGTTGCCAAAAATTTCCACTCCATAGAAGAGACAGGGTGTCAAACAGGTCTTTGCTATTAAAATTCTAATATGAGTAGGGAGAAAGTGCTGTGTGAGATAAAGTAGTCTGAGGGATCCGTATATTTTACCTGTAGCCTTGATTATATGATCACTCCAGGATCATCTTAAGATGCAATTTAATTTGTTCTTTTGTTTTCCTTTTTTTAGGAAGTCGACTTGGTGCCTTCAGAGCGACGTTGAGACAGTAAACCGCCTCTATGGATGTGAACATTTGAAGTGTTGCTCTTCAGTGTTCGTTTTAGACGACATTTTTCGACCGCTCACTCGCCAGTATGTGCGCAAAGGTGAGTCTTCAGACTGTTTTTTTTGGCAAAACATTTTGAGCAATGGGAACATTTGAAGGGTCTCTCACCAGTATGAGCTCTTAGGTGAGCCTTCAGACTATTAATATGTATAAAGGTTCTCGAGCAATAAGAGCATTCAAAGGGTCGCTCTCCCGTATGAGTACGTAGGTGAGCCTTCAGACTGTTGCTATGGGTAAAGGTTTTCAAGCAATGGGAACATTCGAAGCGTCGCTCCCCAGTATGTGTGCGTATGTGAGATTTTAGATTTCCTATTAAGCTAAAAGTTTTTAAACAGTGTGAACATTCATAGGGTCGCTCGCCAGTATGAGTTCGTAGGTGTCTATTTCGATCGCTGCTATTGGTAAAGGCTTTCGAGCAATGTGAACATTCAAAGGGTCGTTCGCCGGTATGAATGCGTAGGTGTAACTTCAGGCTGCTGGTAAAGGCAAAGGTTTTCAAGCAATGCGGGCATTTATCCTCGTCCCTTGTTGTAGTCTGCTGCATCAGCTGAACACTCTTCTCAAATCGCTGCTTAAAAATAAATGCAGTGTTTAAGCTTTCCAAGCATGAAGAGCATATAAATTCGGGTAGATTATCATCCTGTTGAACATTGTGTCCGGTTACCTCCTCGATTAGTAACGACAAGCCTGGTTGTCCAGCCTCCGAGTCAGTGAATATATTTCGCCAGTTGGTGTTGCTGCCATTTGCCAAAGGGGACAGGCAAACGCGGCATTGCTCGGCCACTTGTGGTTCCATAGCTCTGTAGGCCATTTTGCAGCCTTGTTGAATAACAATTATTTATAGCAAATGGCAACGAAGTTAAGAATAAAATAAACAAATTTGACTATCTGAAGACAAGTGTGACCGTAAGTGGCCACAGCAAAAAATGCTGGATTAAAATTATAAAAAATCATAATGAACTTAGTTCAATTTAGGCTACGGATGGCGCTAACTCTGATCCAGTATTTGTCCCATTCCTCAAACATTTACGAAATTCTTCAGTCGAGCTGAACTTTCGTCCGCCAGCATAAACACAACGTGCAAACTTACGCCACATGTTCTCAATTGGATTCATGTCTGGAGAACGTATATAATGGAGTTAAGCAGGGATGCTGCTATCCTCTTTACTATTCGCATTATTAATGATCTCCATGAAAACTTAGGAAGTGGCCTTAACATAGACGAACTAAAGATCAGGCTCCTTTTATATGCAGATGATATCGTCCTGCTAGCTCACACAATCACATTGCAACGTATGGTCAATCGTCTTGAGAGTTATTGTGGCTTATCGGAGATTATGGTTTTTCGTCAGCGAGGAAGGCTTGCTGCGAGCGAAAAACGGACCTATCAAGGAAACCCAATAAAAGTAGTAAACGAATACAAGAACTTGGGAATTATTTTACACAAAGCCTTACCTTCAACAAGCACTTAAGCGAAAAAAATCCGGGAGGCCAAACAAGGAATCAACATGACATGGAATAGTTTTTTAAGCAAGCCGAACATAAGCCGAAAAGCAAAATGGAAACTTTTTCAAACTGTTACCCGTGCAGTGCAAACTTATGGCGCGCAGAGTATGGTAGACGCGTTGCAACGATATTTTATCAAAGAAAATACTGAGGTTACCTGCGAATACCCCCGATCTATGTGCTGAAACTTGAAACTGGAGTAGAAGAGGCATTTCATTACACATATAACTTGCACCTTAGATACATAACCAAGACTCTATTTGAATATGAATCAACCCGACTACCGCACATTCTGTCCAATGTAATCAGAAGAGAGAAAATTTATTGGTACAACGACCTAGCTATGCACCTTCAAGCTTTTAGTATCCAACTGCCTGATGAAGTAAATCATACGGAATGGCGCAATATATGTGTTGATATACTAACACAAATGAACAAATGATAGTGCACGAGCCAGCGAAACTAGGATATACAAGCACCTTGACTATAACAGGAAATCTGAATTCTGCTGCGAAAACTTCCCACTCAAGAAAATATCCTGGAATTTAATGGCTCTTTTAACAGAACCCGGTCCAGACAATGCAACCTGTGTAACCTGTGTAACATTTCATCGGAAAATGCCCAGTGCTACGCGAATTGAGATGGAGATATTTTAAAAAGACACATTTAACTGAGGTGGAGATTATCGATGTTTTAAATGGAAGAGATGATGAAAATTGCTGGGAACGATGCGGTATCTTGAGACGATCTTGGCAGCCGTGTGTAGTACCAAAATAGAGAAGAACAAAAGATGTGGCTGACGGTTTATAAACCAAGCCGCTAAAGCTGTATTAAAATGTATTTAGTGCTTTGTTATATGTACACAACTTTTAAGAAAATACTACTACTACTGGATTCAGAGTAAGCGCCTTCCAGTTAGGTATTTTGAGCTCATAAATAAGCCTAGAGGTTAAAACCATTATTTATTGATATTTTATTATCCTTATTCTGCATCCTTTTTATTGTTTTCAAGACTGGCTTTAATCAAATTTCGCAGTAAAAATTGAACTTTTTTATAAAAAGTGCAGAAAATATGCTTTTACTTTATTAAAAAATATAATATTGTTGATTTACCTTAAATAAAGCACGTTTTGACGATTTTTGTAAAAAAAATTTTAGAACATATTTTAAACAATTTTCATTTTTTATTTTTCAATAGTGTGTCTTGACTTACGATTGTCTTGATCTATGCTCAGCCTAAACGGACCTAATTGCTCAGCTTAAATCAGCCGAGTTATTACTTCTGACAAAAAGTCTGGGGTCTCTGTGGTTGAATGGCTTATTTCCATTACTTTTGTAGCAGTTAAAAAATTTTAACTGCAGCGACTTTAAATTTTAACTTATTCTGCAGCTAAGAAATTTCCAAACCTACTTTTGCTAAGAGCAACAAAAAGTGACCTTCGATACAAGGCGTAAACACCAAACCAATTACTTTTTATTAAAAATTAAAAAGATAAAAAAACTATAAAAAAAACGGTTAAAGGGGGGAGAAAAATAAAAAGAGGAAAAAAAAAAAAAAAGTTTAACTTAAAGGTGGTGGGTGTTTGGAAAAGAAGAATATTTTAAAATTTTTGGTGTTTTACAGAGCATTTAAAGTATGTTAAGTAAATATTTTGAATTTTTTAACCTAATATTGCCATTAGTTTAATAAATTAAAAAGTTTATGAATAAAAATTCTATTTTTGCAAATAAACAAAAGTATTTTAAGATAATTATTTAGTTTGCATTAAGTTTCTTCATTCCGTATCATCATTTTTTTCGTATCATCATTTGTACCAGCTTATAGCTAACTCCTGTTCGCCAACGACTCCAACCAATTGAACCAAAGCTTCCATCAAAATGATTCCCGTTTAGATTGCTGAAAAAGTTTCAAAAAGAAGACAAATTATAAAAAATTCGTAAATGACATTGTATTTGTAGGAACCCACCAAAAACCACATCCACCATCTTGTATATACCACCATGGCCCATAGAATTTCGCGCACGATGTACCGGAATTACGATCACGGGTTTGGAATTTGAATTTTAGATGGTGACTCAGCGCATTGCCAGCAGTTCCCGTATATTCGCCTACAGACTTTAGTTCGTATGATTCGTTTTCATTGCCAATGCTGAAAGTTATTGTACCGCGCATATCTACTTTCTCCTTGAACACTCTGAAGATGAATGTACAACTCATACGGTTGAGCATGAGTCATCAGATGTAATTTCTCCAAACCAATAAAGTAGTTGCCTTGGTTTTCACCAAAACCAGTTCGATATTCCGCCCATGTCCTGTCGAATGAAACATATTCAGCATTGCG
Source organism: Lordiphosa stackelbergi (assembly GCA_018904235.1). NCBI lineage: Eukaryota > Metazoa > Arthropoda > Insecta > Diptera > Drosophilidae > Lordiphosa > Lordiphosa stackelbergi. The sequence goes on along the minus strand of JAEIFU010001121.1, from coordinate 64,656 downwards.
CGTTCGTCTTTGAATAACGATCCATCCAGGTCCGTTAATTGTCGAATCACAATCAGCCAGGAATGGCAAAGCAATGCCCAAGACTTTAATTAAATGAATGCCATTTGTTGTTTCATAGGGACAACTTTTGGGCAGACACTCCATTTGTTTGTATTTTGCAATTTGAACATTTTGATCCGTAATCAATGCAGAATCTGTTGTTTTTTGCCTCTTTAGATTTTGGATTTCTTTCTGCGTTTCCTCAATGAGTTTTACTTTTAATTTTAATTCATTATTCTGGTCCTTAAGCTGAGTCGTCAATGTTTTTTTGTTGTTTTCACATTCATTAATTTGCTGTTTGATTTCCAAGTTTAGTTGCTTTGTTTGGTCCTCGTTCTTTTGCCGAACCAAATGTGAATCGAGTTGTGACTTAAGTTCTTTGACGGTAAAATCTTTGCTTTGCATTTTTTTTTTAAGCTTTGTGACTTCACCCTGCTTTAGCAGACTGATGATTTCGCTTTTCTCAATTAATTTTTCTTTTAATTCCAATTCAGTGTCCTTGGCCTGGAGCTGAGTCTTGAGATCTTTGATGATACTATCTTTGATTTGTATTTCTTTTATTTTACTTTGCAGCTCCAGATTTAGTTTATTGTAGGTTGAGTCCTGAGGCTTCGAATCCTTAATAATAACGCTTTCATCTAGCTGGCGATATGGCAGCAAAGGTCTTGCCATGATGTAGCAATAAGAGCTACACGCCATCGCCATATCCTCAATGGAGCCGCAATACTAAACACAATAAATTAGAATTCAAACTAAATAAATGTATTTTGTAATGTATTCATACCTGTGCCTTCTCCCAACTTGTGGTTGAACTGGTCCTTGTTAAATAAAACAATGTCCACATCACAATTAAATATTTCCACTTGGACAACATTTTGACCGAATTTTGCAATCGTCTTGCAATTGAAATTTATTTAAACTAATTCTGTCCCAGCAACAGTCCCAATAATGTAGAGATAGATAAGCTCAAGCTTAGAGCAGGTCAAAGAGCTTAGATGATAAGAAACAATCTATATATTTATGCTGGCTTTTGAATTTAAACAGTATTTTTCCAAAATATTTGTATGTGTCACTTTGAATATGACTTTGGAGCTAATCAAACGAAAACTAACAACCTTGACCACGAAATTTCCAGAAATTTTGTATGATGACATTGTGTTGAATTTTTATTCAGATCTTTGAAATTAAATTTGAACAGTTTTCTTCGAATTTTTCACATTTTTCGACTGAATGTTCCCAGATTATGTCGCATTGTGGTTAAATTCATGGTTCTTGTTAAAGTGGCAAAGGTTATTTTGTCATATAAATAGAATGGATGTTTAGTATATGGATAATTCTTTTTCAAATCGAACGGTCTCAAAATTCAAAATTTTTTGTTTCAATAAAGAAAAAAACCGAAATTAGATCTCGACACTTCCACCGAAACGTGGTTTGATGTTTTGCACAAACAATTTTTGGTTAAATTTATAAAAAAACAATTCCAAAAATCGTCAAAAATGAATAAATGGAAAAAAGATTTTAAGAACGTGATAACTCAGGTTTAGTTAATCGGACAGGTCTCAAGTTGATATTAGTGAAAAGCATTCTATTGTATCAACTCAAATTATAATTTGATTAATTTTTAAATAATTTAATAATTTTAAGTAATTGTTGCTAAATTTTAGATACAATTTTTATCACTGTTAACCACCATGTTATAGCTTCTAAGGATATACAATTTATTGCCCTAAACACAACTTAAATTACGGTGTTTTCAAAAAATGTAGACTTTTATGTTTTTGGACCTTTCTTTAAAAAATTTAATTAGAAAACACAAAGAGATTTTCCAATTCTGTTTCTTTTGTTATGTTACAAATAGATTAAAGTAAACAAACAAAATTTTACTGTTTCGATGCGAGGGCTGTTCCAAAAATTATCGGCCGTCAAAGTGGGTGTCCAAAAACAAAGGTATAGTGCTGGCGAATGTGTGAATTGAAAAGTAAAAACGGGGTTATAAACAGATGTCATTCTGGGTCTGACCCTCAAACAAAATTTTTGTGATTTTTTTTTACAAAATGGCGGCTATTAAAAATTAATATTCGATTTTGGGCCCTTTTTTGTAGTTTAATGTAAAGCAAAAATAGTAAATTTTTTTTTAAAATTATGATTGAGGGTCAGACCAGAATGGTGACAATTTTGCGTCGATTGCACTTTGAATTATCAAAATCGGTTAAGTGTAACAGGAAATATAAAGGCCGCCAACGTGGTTTCGAGATAAATGCGTTTAAAGTTTGAAGTAAGGTTGTCAATATTTCTCAAAATATCAATATCGATAATATCAAAAATCCAAATTTTCAATATCGATATTTGATATATCGCCTACAAAAAACATCGATATATTGATATTATCGTTTTTTCTAAAGCTTAATAAAATTTAAAAGCTTTTATGGAACGTTTTCACCATAAAACTGCTAGTGACGATTTCTAGAGAACGTCATACCTAATCTTTTCAAAAGTTTTTAATAGTTTTCTGAAACTACACTGAACATTTTTTCAAAGTACATTAATAGTAGGGTTGTCGAATATTTCAAAAATATCTATATCGATATTTTCGGCGATATTGAAAAAGTATCATTTCGATATAATTATTTTGTTGTCAAAAACATCGATATTATCGATATTTTCGATATTTTTCAATAAAAGCCAGGATCTTAACATTGAACAGGTCTATTGAAGTAATTGAAGCTTCATTTGACGCGTAATAAGAACTACAATCTGACTGCACAAAAAAATTTTTGATTTAATGTATATTTTTTAAATTAACCAAAGATTTTTATTTCATATATAACATCAGAAGTTCTGAAAACTTATTCATGAATTTAAATTTATGGAACGAAAACAGTGTATACTTTTTCAATTCATCATCATTCAAACTAGAGCATTCGAACTACAAAGCATAAAAAATTTTTTGATTTTACCAACAATCTTTAGACAAGATTTTAGGAAGACGCGCTCAGTTATGTGCTCATCGGTCATTCGGCTTCTGGTGTCAGAAACCACACTTTTTATAGCCGATGCCAATCGTTCCGATGGCACGGAGCTTCCCGGTGTAAAAAGATATGACAAAGCCAATTGTACTCCAATAATTTATTCTCCTGTCCTGGTGGTGGTTGAGATATCATGGCAGTATTGTGATCAGCCAAGAGCGATCCTTTAAAAATTACGTCTTCAGATGTCGCACACTTGTGTTTAAAGGGAGAACAATATGTGTGCAGCATGACTATAGGCGACTGCCACTGTTTGACGATAATCGTCATGCTGCAATCGTGTTATTCCTTACTGTTTTAAAAAATTAGCTGCATTTCAGCCAAGCATCTCCATGCTTTGCGATTAAGTGCGCCTTTGTGTTTGTTGAGTTGCCATGGTCCTTACAACTTTTTGCAGTTAATAAAACAATTTTTAAACATTGTGCAAAATATCGATATTTCGATGTATCGATAATATTTTGGACAACCCTAATTAATATTAAGAGTTTCTTTTTCTAAAACCCTAGAAGCGTGTACTCAAAAGAGACACAAATTAGAGACTGTAATGAGTAAATAAAAATGTAACATGGTAGGCATCGCCGAGTATGAGTAAATTTTATCCGATTACCTAGCTGTCAAATGGGCATCGTAGGCATCGTCGCATCGTAGGCATCGTAATCGTTATAATCAAAAATAATCATTTAATTTCTGAAATTTGTTTAATTTTGAACAAAAATGAACAAACTAAAGCGGGCGAATATTCCCTAATCGGGACACGAAACCATTCGTCACCAACAACACAATCTACGCTAGGGACCACTCATACATATTTGTTGTTGCGTTCCATTTTGCAAGAGGTATATGAGAGAAAGAGACGAGAGGAGACAACATACGAAGTTGCTGTTGGAATATCCAGGGCTCCTAAGAATAGAGGAAAAATGTGGCTGTCTATATTCTGACACTCAGTGGTGCTTGACTTCGGAGATTGCGAATAAAAAGGTAAAAGCAGGCATTCGGTGTGAAGCTGCCAAACTGTTTAAAGTTTTAATCTATCCCGAAATTGTAAGGAAGCGCTCGAAAAATTGACGCAAGCCTTAGACAAAAAAATTGAAGGCTATTCAAAACTTACAAAAGATCTGGAAAAGCAACGGACTTCTCCAAGTACTTACTGCTAGGAGCCAAATTTCAGCCCAAAATCGTTATGCATAAAATACTCTCTGAGTAGTAATTTTTGTAACGATCAGAGCTTTTACCAGTTCGTTAATACCAAACGTCGTTCCATATCGTTCAAACGAAAATGTCGTCCGATTTGATATGGACTCGCAAAATTCTCAATAACTTCGTCCGATGAATGGCTATTTTATTCTCACCCATTTTTTCTGTCCTAAATGGTTTACTTTCATTAAAACCTAACCTTTTTCCTGGCCCAGATAATGTGCCATCGTGCATCTTAAAACAATGCGCAGACTTGTGCCTACCTATCCAATCTTGTTTTCCAAATCACTTGAACAGTTTAAGTTTCCATCTCATGGAAAGAATCTTTTATTCCCTATAAAAAGGGTTCACGGTCTGACATTTCTAACTACAGGGGCATTGCGAAACTGTCTGCAATACCCAAACTCTTTGAGCAAATTATAACATCTCAGTTACAACATTCCTGTTCTCCTTTTATATCACCGAACCAGCATGGATTCGTTAAAAACAGATCCATTACTACAAACCTACTAGAATTTACTTCTTCAGTGATTCATGGTTTCACTCAAGGTAAACATATACCGATTTTAGTAAGGCTTTCGACGGTGTCCCTCATTGTCTTCTGATTCTGAAATTGCGTCTGTTGGGTTCCGCTGGGGCTTCTTATGGATAAATCCTCAGTCTAGACTCGAGTTGTAATGTTTCTTATCGAGTGCTGACCTCTCTCGTGTTATTATTATGCCAGTACCTTTGGGACTTAAAAATTTCTGACCATACTCCAACGATCCTTAGCAGGTTGATTTGAATTCATATATGGTCATCATTTAAAGGGAATGTAATAGCGTTTTATCGTGCCCTTCTGTTCTTTTGTTCTTATCAACTTGCGAGTATCTTCCTGTCTGGGTTTCCCTAAATAACTTCTTTTTGCTCCATTGAACTTTCGTGAACAAACATGGTCTAGTTTTTCGTTGTCTAAGAGGTTCATTGTGACTCTTTTTAGTTGTGTCCTGTTGAAGGCTTTTCTTTTAGCTAGTGTGATGGCTGCCCAGGGGCAATGTTTGCGACCACTGAAATATACTATGATTTGTACTATGTGTGAGTGCCTACATGCGAGGCTATCGCTATGCGCAAGTCAACAACGATTGCAACTTCTTCGCTATAGTTGAAAATAATCATTTTATCCCTAAATTTATTTTTTTCCAACCAAACATAGTAAGCTGGTGACTCGTGCGATGCCATGATTATTACTCAGCATCGTGTCAAAAAGTAACACAGAAAGGCAAAGCTAACTTCGTCTGTACCGAAGTTTTAATACACTTGAAATAGCTTGTCTCAACGGTTAGCGACTTCGACCAAACTTCGCAGATCAGCTTAAAAACATTACATATTACCCATGACCGTGTTTGAGAGCAGTAATATTGAGAACAAAACAGTTTTTCTTACTAAAACCCATTTTCCGAACGAACATTTGTATGGCAGCTACAAGAAGTAGTCATCCGATCCGGTCGGTTCCGACATATTAGCAGCGTGCAGTAAAAAGAAGACTCTGTGCAAAGTTTCAGCTCGATAGCTCCAAAACTGAGGGACTAGTTCGCGTAGAAACAGACAGACGGACAGACGGACGGACAAAGCTTAATCGTCTCAGCTCGTCATGCTGATCAAAAATATATATACTTTATGTGGTCGGAGATGATTCCTTCTATGCGTTGCAAACTTCTGGGCAAAATTATAATACACTTTTCAAGTGTATAAAAATAATAATTTTACTCACACAACGATTATTTTTACTCGTAATCGTACGATTCCGGAATCGATCGTGCAGGTCTCTAATACAAAAACTAGTTGGGCACATTACTTCGTATAAGTAAGGCTTCTTTACAAAATTTTTCTGATTTCAAAGCAGTTCAAACGTTTTTTTCTCATGTGAAGTATTGTGACGAATGATAAGTTCTTAAATGATATATCGTTTATAAAAATAGATGTATTGTTTCCGGCTCGAGGTCAGGTTGATAGAAAAACGATTTATGTTTCTTTTTTCTCCGATATATTTCGGTTGCTCTTCGGCATCCGTCTTCAGGGCAAAACTACAAAAATTTTATACACCAATATTAAAACATTCAATGCTTTAACAAAATTCACAAAAAACAGTTCACATATTGAGGAGCAAATCGGTCGTAGTGGGGTTCCTTCTTTATGGATTTTTGGGTAGTCCATAGATCCTTGGAGGTAGCGGTGTTCGTCGTTAGCTGACTTCTTTCGGCCTTTGAAATCAGCTTTCCGCTTGAATAGTTGATCCACTAAACTGTTGTTTTTGGTTTGGAGTCTTGATGTAGGGTCTTGTCTTACAGTTCTATATGTGCATAAATCTCCTAATATATTCTGGAGTTCGTCAGATGCCATAGCATGACTTTCGAACAGACAGAACTAGAGCCCTGCACGAGAGCTCCCGTTATTTAATGGAAGAGCAAACCATAACACATATCATTGGGAAATGTCCCATATTAAAGGGTTTCAGATGGAGGCATTTTCGACAAACAAATAATGAAGAAGTAATAGATTAAATGCCAAAAGGGGTTGGGTCAATCGATCTTTATATACAAAAAAAAATTAATTAAAATATAGAACATAAATAATAGCAGAATTTAGATAGGAAATCTCCCTAAGTTTAATCATTATCTGAGACATAGCCAAACTTTATCCTATAAATAGGTTTATTTTTAAATAATTGTCCAACAATGATGTTTTATTGTGTTCAAAATGTATTAAAATTGTGTATATTTTGATGGTTAATCATGGCGCGATGTGAGAATAAGTAAATACTAAGTCTTAATCAAAAATGAAATTATGACTCTTGTTTCAAAAGTGAAATGAAATATTTTCAGAAATCTTAGAAATAATATTCGCTATAATCTTAAAGTTTTTAAACAAATTCCTAAAACCTAGCCAGTTTCAACTAAATCGTAAATTCAACATTTTTTTTAAATATCAAAATGAATTAAAATTCTCTTCAATTTGTCAACGATTCATTTTTTTGTTTATTAAAATGTATTTGGCTTAATTAATTGCTTAAATGTGTAAACAACAACGTTAACGCAATATATAATCCTTGGGATAATCCATTATGGTGGGGAAATTCTCCAGCGTCTCCTTGTCAATATGATCGAGTCGCTGGGGCACAGTGCGTGGTGTACGAATTTGATTTGTTACATTTGCCAACAACTCCTCGGGCACCTTATCGTCCGCAAAGAGATGCAATCTCTGCATGGTGTGTCGACGTTGCAGATTGCCACGCATTGAGTTATACACAGCCTTCTTCATGACCAGGGTGGGATCCTTGTCGTGCAGCTGCCAGGCCAAGGTCCAAGAGGCGCCACCCGGATAGCCAGTATGATGGAAATAGACACGCTTTATCCACTCATCGCCGGGCAAAGCAATTTCCTTGGTATTAATGAGCACCACATGGTCGCCGCAGTCATCTGGAAGATTAAGTATAATGAGTGTTTAGACTAGAATGGTTGAGCTAAATTAACCTTAAATAATAGACTTAAGTTTAAATGAAGATGCCGGACGAAGGTACAAATCTATAAAATATTTACCAATTTCGAAACATCAAACGGCGGCAGACACCTCAGAGAACCACAACACCACCACCACACTAATTCCCAGGCAAACGGGTCTTAGACGGAACCCACACCTTGTTCAAGGATTGGAAAGTCACCGCACATGGCGACGCCGCCTGTGATGTAATGCGGCAAGCAAACCGATACCCCGCCCCCAACGCCACACTTAAAACTATTATTAATGAATTAAACTACTTACTCATGGGATGGTAAATGGGCTTGTGTAGTCCCATTAGATGCGTTTTGACCAAACTTGCGGATTCAAAAGGATTTTGCCAGGTGCAGTCGTAAATGTGCCAGGTACGTGCAAAGGTGGCCCATTGCTGCGGAAATAAATGGCATATACTTAAATAAATGGGTTTCAATTGAAGACCACTTTTCAAACCCACCTGAACACGCTTGGCCAACGACATTTGGTAGTCTTTTTAATAGAGAAATTAAAGGAAAAACTAAATTTTTGTAACACTTTTTGTTGATTTTATGTTCAGTTCGAGTCAGCTGTTGTTAGCGATAATTTGTGGCTGTCAAAGGCAAAGCAAAATTGATGTTAGAATACATGTAAAGTGTATGTAGAATGCGTGTAAAATAGCTATAGTGCGCATTTAGCTATTTTCCCGCTATTTCTTGTTATTTACAAACGCCGAAAAAGAGCAAGTAAATCCTTCTGGACCCGGATTTGATTAAAAAATATACATTAAATTCAGAAATATGTATGAAATACTTTATTTGAGTCGATAGAACGATCTAGAAGAATCTACCACGTGGCAAAAATTTAAAATAAACTTGATCTGCCTGCAAGTATAAGAAGCATTTGCAATTTTTTAGTTGAGCTCTGCAACTCGAAGCAGACGCATCAATATTTTTTTTTTTATTATTTTTTTTTTAGTTATTAGGACTTTGACTTATGTGTTGGTTTTAGCGACCTGATCTTCTTAAGTCCAAATGTTTGGTTGTGCTGGCTCAGGGACCTTGAGGCAGCACAACCAAACAATTTGACTTTGACTTATTATATCACATATTATTATGGTCAGATCATCTGTGCCCACAATTGAATGGAACTTCTCCATTATTTCTTTTTATTAATATTGTTAAAGCTAGGTACCGAGACACTCGAAATTTTTGCTGAGCCCATCTAATTACATAGCTCAGGAAATCCGCTCGCGAAAATTGTCAGAGCGCATTTCCTGAGCGAGTACCGAGACACTCGAAATTCGCTTCGACAATAAACATGGACCTGCCAACTCGTTTTCTTGAAAACAGCTGATAAATTGTCGAAGGGGGTCATGAAATTATGAAACTTGTTTGATAATTGTCAGAGGTACCTACGAAAATTGAGCACGCAATGAAAAAAGTTAAAGCAAAAAAACAAAGCTACAATTATTTGGAGAGCTGCGAGTTGGACAAAAATGTGGATCTGATCAAAGTGGGCAAGTCGCAACCATTTTTATGGAACCTGGCCAATAAAATCATTTTGATACGGGCAGCTCCGGCCGCTGCATCACTTGTGGCTGAGAATCTTTTTCGGTATGCTCCCCCGTTGATGTGGTTGGTATTCCATTCGCCCAATGTGTGCACACCACCCGAGTCCAAACCTCCGTAGCCTCCACTGCCCACGGCCAAACAGACCTAAGCCTTTGCAGTCTCCATAGCACATTATAGAGTGTTTCCTCGTGCTTTATGTGGTAGTTTCCGTTGCTCCAGCCGCTCCCATTGCTACGTTTAGGTAATCGCTATAGCAGTATACATATTTTAGGGGTCAAGTTCTGCTCACGCAGGCCAATACAATACAATAATAAAGGACACTGCTTATACCTCCAGCCACACACAAAATGCATCCATGAAATTTAACATGGCATTGCCTATGACCTTTGAATTTCTCCCAGTGACTTCCTTATCAATTCTCTTAACTCTTTAATTTTATTTGAATTAGCCCGCCAATTTCTTAAATAAACAACAGCTGAATTTTTTGCTGTTGCTTGGTCACACTACATTGTCTGAGCGGCTCAGGAAATTATCAAACAATTTCCGCTCCGCAAAAATTTCGAGTGTCTCGGTACCTAGCTTAAATGGTTTTTTCTTTTGCTGTTGTTGGAATTTGTCCTCAGATTGGCACTCCAATTTTCCGCATTACTTTTTCAATTCAAAGTTAGTTCATCGAGATCTGTTTTCGTCCGCTCTACAAGGGCGTAGCCAGCTTTCCGAAAAGGTCTGGGCAGCTGTGCTTGAAATATTCTTAAGTATTTCTTAAATTATATTTTTCAACATAAAATAATTAGATCAAGATGCATTTGATATGAAATGAGAAACAATCTTCCAAAAACTGGAGAAAAAGCTTCTTCTTTCTATAGGGATCGAACTCATAACCTTGCGCGGCACTGCTAAGTGCAAGAGTCGGCTTCGCTACCATCACGGCTACCGACCTCGCGCGAGACAGTGCGGCGAACTACATTATTAAGCCCCATACGGACATCAGAAGTTGCGAGAAGTTTCATAAAAAAATTGAGGGAAGAAGAAGCAGAAATTATTGTACAACTTCGCCTCTTGAACTTTTTGCATGTACGGAGGTGCAAAGTTGAATGTTAGACTTAACAGACAATGTTGCACTTAACAGCACATTTGTGGAGACTATGTAAATTGGCTGTGGGCCTTTTTATGCTTTGAGCAGCAGACGCAGCATTGAGAATGCACCATGTAACTTCACTCTGTTTCTACCTGCACCGACCAGCTGAGTTGAATTCAGCTCAAGTAATTTGAAAACAAACATATAAAAAACATGGCAGAAAAACAAGAGCGAGATAGTTGTTTTGAATTATTTTTCCATGACGAAAATGTCTTTAATTTTGGCGGTGAAAAAGCGGAATGTCATTTGTGATCTTTTCCACCCCAAGCATTCGGACTTAAATTTTGTGAACAAGGCTTGAGGAGAAGTGGCCGAGCATCTACAAAAAATCAACTTGGCATCAAAACAAAATGCAGATGATCGAGCAGTTTGACCTACCGCCAACTAAATTAAAAATACCAAATACTGAAATTTTTGGCTTAATTTTTTTAAAGTCTGGTAACACTACTCTTACGTTCCACGCCTTCAGTTTAGGCACAATTTTTCATTTATTGCTACATACATAGCAATACTTATATATAAATACATATCGGTGATATTGCGTTCTTGCACAATGCCAGGAATATTTGTTAATAATTGGAAAATCTTTCCATATTCTTCCAGCTTATCGCTGTTTGCTTGGCAAAGTTTCAATTGGTTTAAGTCTGGCTTGGATTGAACACATGCCCCGTTAGGAGGGACAGAGAGCTTAAATGTTTAGCTAACAGACGGAATATATAAGAATCTCTGAACCTAACGTCTTCAGGTCTTAAATTACACAATTGATCTTTAAAACTTTCTAATTGATCAATATAGCGATGCCTTTCATAAGTTTTCGTATGAATACTACGCACTAGGGTTCTAAGATATCCATATTTTGTTAACAAATGGCTAAAATCATATATCCAAAGCGGAGAATCATCAGCGCTAAATAGTTCTCTAACCATTTTTACATTTGCTGTGCTTTTATCGGACATAATTGCCGCAACATGTTTTTCTTTACCATTAAGGATGAACAGAAATCTTTGCAATATTTCTCCCATTGTTCTGGCATTCCAGCATTGTAATCATACTTACTTTTCGTAATCCTCTGCTTGCCAACGATTGTATTCCCCAATACACAGTTGTCCTGCGGTTACATTAATCCACTCCAGGGAAGTATATATTTTGCTCGTCTCTTTATCCATGTTCTCCATTTTTGTTTGTTAGAGATAGAGTGGTCGATTAGAATCGATAGTCGATAGTCCACTGTCGATCAATAGGCATAAGCGATTGGAGAAATGAATGAAACTTAGTCGAAACTTTATTAAAAGAGAACGGGCACACTTTTTTAAAAGAAATAACCGCGGAAAGTAAGTATAAGGTAGCCATGGAAGCGGTGGGCGTGGCGGAGATCTGCACTGCGAATTTTGCCGTCGTTCATTGGCCACTTGCGATTGCTTACAACGCAAGCCTCAGCTGGCGATGCCCGGCACCCTAAATAATCTGTCTTGCCGGGGCGTATGCACGGACTCTGATTTTCTGCCGGGGTTGCCAGCGTCCAGCCAGATATAAGCCGCATCCCGGAGAAGCTATCTGGCAAGGACAATGAAGTGTCATAAAATGTGTAACAATATAATGTTAAAAATATAATTAAACTATATTTCATATAATAGAAACGGTATCTTAAATTAAAGAAAATTAAACAAATTTTTCAAAAATTAATACAAGCAAGAGGTAAACAAACATTTGGATTTTCAACAACTTTAAAATTTCTGCCCTTGGTTTAAAAATTTTCGGATTAGCCCATATGGGCTTTATGTCTGTGGGCTTTGTGGAAAGAAAATGATCGGTAAATCCAAGTCTTTCAGGTATCCCTCAATTTTACTTGGACGGCTCAGTTGTGGGCGTGGGCAGCTCCAGTGGATGTTTGTTCTGCGACGAGCAGGTGGGCACCAGCGGACCGGACACCGGCGTCAGTCCCGTACCGCCGTCCATGAGCGAACCGCCGATGGTGTCGTTATGGGCAGACTGGGTGCAAAGGTGGCAAAACTTACAGGCGCCTGGCTCACAATGGGCGTGTTTAGAGAGCCTGTGGGTCCAGTGGGAGTGGTCAGAGAAGCATTGAATGTGGCAATATTGGGCAACGGCACACGCTTCGGTGGGGTTGGTCCGTCCTCATCCAGAGATGAGCCCGAGTCCAGGCCACCATGCAACGGTTCCGGCTTGATGTGCATTAAGAGCTGATCATCGATTTGCACTGGCTTGAGATCGAGCGGCGATTGACTGCGTCCGGTGGAGTTGAGGGTGGCATCGTAGCCGGTGATGGTGCCGCCGCTGCTGCTGTCATTGCTGTTGCTGCTATTGTTGTTGTGATGTAATGTTGCTGCTTCGGGTGCCGGACCATTGCCACTGACCATCCTGTGGTCCAGCGGTGATGGCTTGAAGCCAGCCTGATTGGGTTTTATTTGGGGATGGTAGGTGGGCCCGGCCTGTGGGATATAAGAAATAATATGTATATAAATGTATAATGTCAAGTAATATGCTAGTATTTTACTTACATCCTCACCCACTTCCTTATCCATTCTTTATATGGCCCTTCAGGGAAATGCTTCGTCATGTAGAGAGGCGCCCTTGTCTCTATGCTGTTCCTTCTTTTTCTTGTTTTCATCTTATTGCAGCATTGCCTAATTTTAAATGTCCTCCAGTTTTTGTATCCATGACAACACTTGGGGCAGTGCATTTTCTGCCCCGGATGCTCAGTCGCTACATGTGTAGTCATGTATCGGGATCGAACTGTTATTGGAGTTGGTAGTGGTGGTTCGTGTTCTATGGTGGGTGCTTGTTCCTCTGCTATTGGATTTGGGGGCTGGGTTGGAGGGTAAATATAGGGATTTGGAGGCTGGTATGGAGGGTAACTATTGGGATTTGGGGGCTGGTATGGAACTGCATAAGGTGGGTAGGCATACACAGAAAAAAAAATGCCGGGAATTTTTCAAGCCTAAAAAGTGTGATTTTATCCCGACAGTAGGAATACATTTTTAAGTCCGAGTGGGCATATTTCATTTCAAAAGAGATTGTATTTGGCACAAACCGAACGTAACCACCAATAAAGAGAGTGAGAGAGCAAACAACCTGAGAGCAAACGCAAATTCGTTCTATTTGCTTATCGCATCATTGTTCGATCTGCTTTTTGCCTGCAGCATCGAGCGACTTGCCGTCATTCTTGATGTGAGGCTTGCAAGAAGGAGTTGGTAAAAGTGTGTGAAAGAAAGTGGAAAAATGTTAAATGGCCAATGAACAATTAATAAATTGGTAGGAAAGCAAGAACTTGCTCCATGTAGTGGAGAATTTGGCAGGTAAATGTAAAGTGTATTGTATAAAGCAGCGTTGGCAGCAGAAGTAACGGAAAGTGTACAACAACATTCTTATTTTTGTCATTTGCTTTCGATCAACGCGATGCAGCGTGTGTTTGTTGTAATATCTATGGCGTCGTGGAATTAGAAAAATAACGGCGCCTTAAATTTACATATGTATGTATGTATGAGTGTATGCATGTGGGTATGTAGTTTTTTCATTTTGTTAGCTGTATGAATGCATGAACGTACAGCATGTGAAGAAAGTAATTGTTAACTAACGTTATTTTCATTATTTGCAGATGCGACTGTTAAATTTGAACACTTAAAGATTAGGACAGCCGAGGACCTTAAAAAAGCGATCCCTTTAGGCACTCGTATGGACCTTAGACAGAAGCTGTTCTTGTGGAATCAGACTGAAGTGAGTAGATTTTTAAATGTGTATCAGAATGGCTGCCAGATCAAGAATGTTTTTTTTTTGTGTTTTCCCGATAGCCACCCCACAATTAGAAATACGCCATTTCTCCTATTATAGCTATATAAATTATTTACCAATTAAAACTTACAGCTTGTAAAGGAAGACGATTCGACATCTGCCCAATCAAAAGTGGATAACTGGCTAAGCGAGAACGAGTATTACAGCGGGTCATTTTTAATTTCATGAAATACGAAAATATTTCCTGTATATATATATGAAAAAATATATAAAAAATCAATCTCTACCGAACTAGTATTTTATCTCGAATGGAACAAAACTGAATTCGGATATCGGGATCAAATAATTCTCTACCGATCTAGAATATTATCTCGAATGGAATAAACTTGAATTCGGATATCGGGAACAAATCATTCTCTACCGAACTAGAATGTTTTATCTAATGGGACTAAAGCTAAGTTCACACAGTCAAATTAATTTACACAAACTGTCATGGCGGAGTTTGACTGATTTGTGTTCGAATTTGACTTGGTGTTCACACACACGTCAAATAAATTTTAATCGAAATTTGTCGAAACTTCGAAAGTTTCAATTGAATTTGGCTAAGTGTTCACACTCGCAAATTTGGTGTGCGTTAAATTTGTGTTTCACTGAAACTATTGTGGTATGTCGATAGCCGCAGTCAAATTTTCGGCTTAGTGCGATACATTAATATCTAGTTAATCGAAATCTCTAAAAGTAAATAGTAAAGCGTAGTATACACATCCACCAAAGACTTTGCAAAAGAAAAACTCCATATAAAAAAAACTCACAAAAATTTTTGTGCCAAAGCCCTTTGGCAGTCTCTTTGGTGGCAGTCCACACTTCCAACAAAAACTTCTCAATTAAATACCGATAAAATACTAGATCCGTATTTTTCTGTATTGTTATCGATTGCTCCCTGAATAATTAATTTAATTATTTCAAGAGGTATCGCACATTGTCGATACACAAATATGCGAAATCGGATGAAATTTGAATAATTTTCCCATCAACCTACAAAACAATGTGAGACTTGAACCAAATTCAAACTGGGTAATAATTATGAATTTAATCATTACTAAAGTATCATACCTGCTCATCAGGCCCCGTAGCCAGCGGTGGGCCGTGAAGAACGCATATTAATCACTTGTATTTATTGATTGTGAAACTTATAATTTAAAATCAAACCAAAAACAATGCTCTAGGCAGTGTGGCCATATTACAAGCATACATCTGACAATCTGGTCACACTGACCCACAACAAAAGAATTGTTACTTATTTTTGTTTTGGCAAGTCTTTGGTGGAAGTGTATACTACGCTTAAATAAATAATAACATTTATAAAAAACTGAAATGGACAAAAAAATACGCAAACAAAATCTATTAGTTCTTTGACTTGGCGCTGCATCTTTGCTTGCCATAAATTCGCTGCCAAAAATAAGAGGCGCAAAACGAAACGCACTGAATGGGTGAGTCCATGGGTGAAGCGAAGTGATACCGAAGGATGCTCCGTAAAATTAATAAAGGAGTTGGAGCTAGAAAGTCCCAATCGGTATAAAAATTTTGTTCCAATGAGAGCAGTCGACTTTGAACATTTGGTAAGTGATAAATTAAGTAAGTTTTAATTTTACGATATTTCTTTACCTTCATAAATTGTAGTTAAGTCTTGTTGGGCCAATAATTGCCAAAAAGGACACGCCTATGCACCTCGACATCCCTGCTGCATTTTTAAAAAACATGTAAAATTTAGCCCTCTAGACCAGAAGAGGGCCTTGATAAAAAAACCTATATTATTGTACTATATCTTACACCATTATGTTAATTCTTATCCAAATTAGACATCCGAACTGATTTACAAAAGTCCTTGCAATTAAAATACTCGGACAATCATCACAAGTTTGCCAAAGTTTGTTCTTACATTTGACATGCAAGTTCAAACTCGGCAAATGCGATAACAGTTTGACAAACAGTGTTCACATAGCGTTCAGACAGCACACAAACTTATCGAAAACTTGATTTGTCAAACTCGTCAAATCGGTCGTCAAACGAGTTTGACTGTAAATAAATATGGCGTTTTCGCCATATTTGACAAATTAATTTGACTGTGTGAACTTAGCTTAAGTTATGTTCGAAAAGAGTGATCAGTTTAAGTTCGGCCGGGCTAAAACCGGGATCAAAGCTTAAAAATATTTCCGTACCTAAATTATTCCTGTCGGGAATGGTTTATGCCTTTCCAGGATCAACCCATTTTTAGTACACTTTCGGCATGAATTGATCCCGGAAATCCCGTAATGGAATGATTTTTTTTTCAGTGTAGGAATATGGGGGCTGGTAATAGGGAAAGGGAGGGCAGGAATAGGCAATTGGAGGCTGGTAATAGCCATAAGGAGGACAGGAATAGGCAGTTGGCGGCGGATAATACACTGGCTGAGCCCCTGGCTGGACGGTCTGAGTTGGCTGGGTGGACATCTCGACTCCTTTCGGCAACGTGTGGGAAAAGAAAGAAATTTTGGTACAGGCGAAAGACCAAAAGAAAAGTTCACGGACAAGATTCCCATTCTCACCAATCAAATTAAACAGCCATCCTGCATCCCGCTCGCACCGTTCAAAAAGTAACGGAACATTTCGTGCAGTTTTTTTTTGTTTCGTCAAAAACGGAAAAAATCGTGCATCCCGCTCGCACCCGCAGACAAAAGAGGCCGTCTCGCTCGTCGGTCGGCCAGTCGGGCAAAAACGGCGTTTTGTTCGGGTGATTTTTCGACAGTGATGGCATTGACATGACAGACAGTGTTGCCAATTTAGCTATTTTCCCGCTATGTCAGCTGTTGTTATCGATAATTAGTGGCTGTTAAAGACAACAAAGTGTGCTGTTAACGCATGTAAAATGTAAATGTAAATCAGATGTAGAATACATGTAAAATAGCAGCAGCGATAGCACTCGATAACAATGATGTGCAGTCGAATGTCTATCGACTGCCTCTCTTTAGCGCGCGTTTTGAATTTACTGAAATAATCTCTGTAGATGATTGACTTAATTATATACATAGATCCTACAAACGTAATATGTGAACTTCTGTAAATTTTCACATCCTTCGCTACTCCCATATTAAAAGTCTTTTGTGTTTTGTGTTTGATTTTTTTTCATTTTATTTTTGTTTGTAATTTCATTTAAACATTTTCTATAGTTACTAAAATTACTTATGCACTGTTTATGATTAGTTTTTGTTGTTGTTGTTTGTGTTTTTGTTTTTTTAATATTAGTTAAATATTATTTGAAAATTAGTTGTTTGTTGTTTTACGAAACAATTTATAAACATCCTTGGTACATTTTCGCTGCCTCACGGTTTGGATTTTCACCGTGTTTTAATGCATGCATGAATTAAAAACTAACAATTAAGCCTAGTTTTTCTTTCATTTAGTTACAGTTTTTCCCGTGTTTTCATGTGTTTGTTTCCTGTTTTGCAATACAATTGATGGAACTTAAGTTAATTCGATTTACAATGGGTTTTGCCAAGTGCTCGATTTGTTTTGCTTTGTTTTTTTGTATAGTTTTAATATTCCATATTAATACACACACACGAGGGTTTTGCTTTTTTTTCTATTTATAGTCCATTTTGGTTTCTTTAATTTTATCAAAAGTTATTTACACAAATTATGGTTAAAACTTTTCAAGTGTGTGAGCATTTTCTGTTTTTTTTTTCCTTTTTTTAACAACAAAAATGTATATTACATAACAAACAAACGGAAAGAAAAGAGAAAAATTAAACTGACCCCAGACTATAATTTTTTTTTGTGTTTTTTCCTTTTTTGGTTTTTTTTTGGCACCGAATCAAACAGAAATTTGCACAAGCCCGCGAGCCGTTTGCACCTCCTCGCTTTGGCCTCAGAGCACCGGATGCGCATGGGATGCCGGCGAATTGGAGACGGAGCCAGTTACTTTCTGCAACATTTGCATTAGCTGCTCGGTGGCCGACTGATTGGCACCACCCAAGCCCACAACACCACCCATTAACCCACCGCCACCGCCAGTCGCTGCCGATGCCATCGCCGCCGCCGCTGAGGATGATGGCGGCGAGGAGATCGAGGTGGCAGCCGATGCCGATGATGAGGATGACGGTGTCAGCGCCAGCTTGGATTCTGGAGCAACAAAAGAAGCTGAGATTAGATTCGGTTTTGGTCTACGGACTGCCTTGCATACTGTCATCGCTCTCCAGGTAGGTCACATACGAGTCAGTGCTATCCGGATGATGGTGCGAAGTGATGCCCGAGTCCAGGCTGCTGCCGCCGGGCGGGCCGTTCATTTGTTGTCCCGGCGGCGGTGGATGTGGTCCCTGTGGCGGATGTGGATGTGGGGGTAAAACAGGCATGCCATTCAGGTCATAGCCATGCATCTGGAATGGAACAAGAAGATGGGAATTTTGGTATTTTCTAGCACAAAATTCTAAATTTAAAATTAAAATTCGAATGCTTAGTATATACCTCAACAAAGGAACTGCCAAAACAAAAAATTGCATATTCAAATAACTCACAAAACTTTTGACACCAAAGGCCTTTGTTTTGTGAGTTATTTTTATATGGAGTTTGTAGAGGTATATACTAAGCTTAAAACCCTTTTAGGAACTAGTCATAATTTAGTTTAAGCCGGCGTGAATAAGCTGGTTCGGAATCGGTTTTAAACCGGGAAAGTATTTAACTGTATATTTCCAACTGTCCCAGATGAACGAGGGGTCACTCGAGTACTTTAGTCCCAAACGCATTCCTTGAAGGTACTTGGAATCAAAATGCACTGTTCAAACATCGTTGAACACCAGATCTATCGCTGTATCATTCTGAACCGGTTCTTACTGATTCTGAATCCGTTTATCGACGGTTGAGAATCTTACTTTTTAGTTTTTTAAATATTTAAAACAATTCCAACCATCCGGGAGAAAAGGAAAGAGGAGAAGCGCCTCTTTAGAAGGAAAAAACAACGAGCAGGAAAGGCGCATGAGGGGAGTCGAGATGTTATTCGGGATGAGTGAGACTCGAAAATTTTACCAAAAAATTAAGCAATTAACAGAAGGTTTTAAGCCCAGAGTCGCACAATGCAAAGACGAACACGGGAATCTGGTCACCGATCCGCAAGTGGCGCTTAACAAATGGAGAAGCTACTTCTCCAACCTACTGGGAGGCGATGTCGAACATGATGCCGCCTCTAGAGAAGTAGCGATGCCACCAATCGACAACATAGAGATAGACCCGCCGACCCAACAGAAAGTCTGATTAGCCATGCAAAGGCTAAAGAACAATAAATCACCAGGCGCTGATGAGCTGCCCGCTGAATTGTTTAAGGCTGGAGGCGAAGAATTGGTAAGGTGCATGCACCAACTTCTTTGCCGTATATGGGTTGACGAAAGCATGCCCGACGATTGGAATCTAAGTGTCCTATGCCCAATCTTTAAAAAAAGGAGACCCTGCAGTTTGCGCCAACTACCGCGGGATCAGTCTCCTTCCCATTGCATATAAGGTTCTGTCGCGCATTATTTGTGAACGTCTAAAGCCGCTTATTAACACACTGATTGGACCTTATCAGTGTGGCTTTAGACCTGGTAAATCCACCACAGACCAGATATTCACACTACGACAAATCCTGGAGAAGACCTACGAGAGAGGCATCAACACATACCATCTTTTTGTTGATTATAAAGCAGCCTTCGACACACCGATAAGGTCAAGGTTTTTTGAAGCCCTGTCTATCTTTGGTATACCAGCAAAGTACGTTCGACTTTGCATGATGACGTTGAGAAGCACTCAAAGCTCCGTCAAAATAGGAACGAACCTCTCCGAACCTTTTGATACCAAAAGAGGTTTTAGGCAGGGTGATACCTTATCGTGTGACTTCTTTAATCTGCTGATGGAGTATATACTGCGTAGTATCCAAATGCCAACAGATCGGGCACCATCTTTAATAAAGATGTAATGCTACTCGCATATGCCGATGATATTGACATTATCGGCAAAACCGAACGGGCGGTAAGCATGGCGTTTTCAGAGATTGAGAGGCAGTCGGAACTGATGGGCTTAGCGGTGAACGAGGACAAGACGAAGTACCTAGTGTCCTCGAAACAGAAGTACACGCGTCTTGGGCAATCTGTTACAATGGGAGAGTACAACTTTAAAGTTGTAGAGGACTTTGTCTACCTCGGAACGATGATAACCGGCGACAACAACATCAGCCTGGAAATCCGAAGAAGAATCACGCTCGCAAACCGATGCTTCTACGGGCTCAGTAGGGAGTTCAAGAGCAGAGACCTCAAGCGAAGAACAAAAATAGCGCTATACAAGTCGCTTATAATCCCAGTCCTGCAATACGGCGCAGAAGCATGGGCAATATCATCAGCGGATGAGGCGGCGATTGGCGTTTTCGAGCGAAAGATTCTTCGCAGGATTTATGGACCTTTGAAAGTTGGCGAGGATTTTCGCATCCGAAGGAATGACGAACTGTATGAGTTCTATGGGGATACTAGTCTGGTCAAGCGCATAAAGCAACAGCGGCTGCGCTGGCTGGGACATGTTACCCGTATGTATATACAAACTCCAGCAAAAATGGTCTACAAGAGGAATGCGAAAGAACTGGGACAAGGCAAGGTGGGACGACCAGGTGCGTAAAGACAGTTCCAAGCTTGGCGTGAAAAACTGGTGCCAGCTCGCACGGAGCAGAAGCAGCGGTCGAGACCGTTAAACGGTTGTGATGCAAATACCGGGCCCATAAAGAAGAAGAAGAACCAGTTCAATTTTGACTCGAAACTAATTTTGAAACACAAAAATATAGAACTTTATATTTCCAGCATTTGATTTAAATGATAACTTTTTTGTATGAAGAAACCTTAAGATTTTATTTTCACTTCCCTGAGTTCTCATATTAAGGCTGTCAATAAACATATGATAGCATAATTCAAGGTTTTATTTCGTTATATCGCTGTATTCTAGTATAGGCTAGGTACTTAGAAGCTGACAATATTGTCAGGGCATATCTATTTACATTGCTCTGACAATGCGCTGAGAATATATTCCCAGTGCGAGATAATATGCTTACAGAATCAGCATGGACCTGCCAACTCGTTTTTTTAAAAACAGCTGATAAATTTTCTTAGGGGGTTTTAAAATTATGAAATTTGTATAATAATTGACAGAGTTACCTTCGAGAATTGAGCACACATTATTATGCAAATTAAAGCAAAGAAGACCAACACAAATAAAACTAAAATCATTTGGTGAACTGCAAGGTGGGCAAACAAGTGGAGCTGATCAAAGTGAAGTGGAAAATAAAAAGCATTTTGATACCCGCAATTGCCTGACTTGTGGCTAAGAGCCAAGTAATTACATACTTTACTCACTGTTGTCACTGTCAAGTCACTGTTACTTCACTGCTAAGACACTGTCAGTCGCTGTAAAGCAGAGGTCGCAAATATCGGTCCCCTGTTAAGAAAACGACCACTTTCGCGCGACCATATTGAATAGAACAGAGTTCCGCCATAACCCCTGGGGCACGAATATGATCGCACTCAAAAAAAAAAAAAAGTGTGAGTGTCGTTAACACTCACGAGGCTTTGATGTGAAACCTGATGCTAGTCACTGATTATTCACTCTTTAGTCACTGATCCTATTTTTCCCCTCTTTCATCATCACCTCTTGCATCACCTCTTTCATCTCCTCAATTATCACCTCTTTCATCACCTTTTTCATCATTTCTTTCATCACCTCTTTCATCAATTCTTTCATCACCTCTTTCTTCACCTCTTTCATCACCTTTTTCATTTATTGTTTCATCACCTCTTTCATCAAAATTTTCATCGTCTCTTTCATCACCTCTTACATCACCTTTTTCATCGATTCTTTCATCACCTCTTTCATCACCTCTTTCATCACCTCTTTCATCACCTCTTTCATAACCTCTATCATTACCTCTTTCATCGGCTCTTTCATCCCCTATTTTCCATCTTTTTCTGTCCTCTTTCACCCCTCTTTCCCCAGCGTCACGTGACGCGGAAATCAAATTTTACTCCTACTAAAATCTTCCGTACCGAAATTAAAGATGTTTCACATCAAAAATCAATCCATACGGGATCAAATCATTCCCAAGCGGTAATGAAAACAACGTAATCTTGGATATGATTGAGCCGATCAGAAACAGGATTGAGTTCATCCGCCTTTTTGATCCCAAGAAGGGTTACACTTATACAGGGTAATCCTTTAAGAGATTGATTTGGCAAAAAAATTTAGAGAAAAAAATTATTTAGTCCCAAAGCTGTATCATCTTTGGCATGTTTGACTTTTTAATTTTGGAAAGACAACTCTTCTACTTCCTTTTCCTCCAGGGCCACATGCCGTAAGACACCTTATCAACTTCAAACTTGGTTTATTTAAGACTTCTGAAAAAAAATCAAATAAATATACAAATTGTGGGACTCGAACCCACGACCATGTGCGCACTGAACATGAATGGAATGGCATTTCATCGCACACCACCAACCCCATCGGTTGTTGCAGCATGTCTAAAAGGCTACTTATATTTCTTCGCTCTCGCTCTCCAATTTATGGACATGTGATCTCAAAAGGGATTGAAGTAAGCACATTTGGAATGATTCAAGTTCGAAAGGCATGGGTCAATTCTTATAGGATTGAATTGTGTAGAATATCCTGGAAGTTGAGATTGAATTTTCAAGCTCGGCATGAGCTTACTCCAAGATTTAAAAGATTGAAAATATCTCGACTTTTTTTTTTCCTGTGCGCCAATGCATACCGAATGCTTGCAGAAGTCATGCTTCATCGTCTCATTTTTGCGCTCTCTTATTGGGGAACCCTGGAATAGAGGTATCGAACCAACCTTCAACTACGCTCTCTGCCTCTCTTTGGTTTTAAGAGGAGGGCAACACATTTTTTGATTTTTTTTGTTCTCTCAGGTTTGTCTAAGCCCTTTGGCAAAGTGTTAGCTTACAGCCTAGGCTCGGTTAACAATATGAATGTATGCGACAAACTCTCTGCTTAAGGGTGGTTTCCATGGCTAGCGAAATGGCCGCGAAATGAAAAACTCCATATAAAAAAAAAATGCTGCGTAATTTGTTCGTGCGGCCGTTTCATATTCGGTTTCTACTCATTGGGTAAAAAAGTTTACGTTTGCCACTACGTTATGTTAGAAAATAACGTAGCTTTAATTGCTGTTATCGCCTCTTTTTGTGGGGACTTAACGAAAAAGGTTTCGATTTTCCATTTTCCAGCCATTTTCTAGCGTGTTTCATGGAAGAGTCACACAGAAAATGTCGGATGAGGCAATTATCGACGTTCAGCTCGTAAAGAGGCATAACGATAAAAGCATATAATGTGTTATACATTTCATTAAATAATACTAATTTATTAAAATAACACACAAAATATATTGGACATATTGGCGGGCTCATTTAAGAGCGCAATAATAAGTTCAAGGTTTCTTTGAAACGTTTATCGATTGAAAAAAGTCTGTTATCGTGTTAATAGCAGCGGCTTAGCAGACTCTGGTACGAGTCTGCGGAATATCAATTTTTTACGAGAAATTTTTCACGATCCGTGGAAACCCCTTTATGCTTAACTCTGGCGCTCTCTTGAGACTGCAACCTTTTCAACTAACATTTTTACAGTTTGGTCTTCGAGAAGCACGCATTTTATGACCGATTGACTGACTTAGGCCTGGTATTTGGGTTGCTGTCAGACCGATAAGTCAGAATCGCAGACCCTGAACAGTGAGCGCGATTGTAGCACACATTCGGTTGAGGGAAGCCTGAGAGCGTTTTGTTTTTTTTTCGGTCAGTGACGTGAGCAGAGCAAACTGTACATTGGGTTAAGTGAAATGCTGTAAAGTCACTGTTAAGTCACTGTCAAGTCTACCACAATCCAAACCAAAATGAAGTCACTGTCAAGTCACTCGCACCCTTGCACTCTACACACCCACAAATACACAACCCACCTGCTGCTACGGCAAATGGTAAAAGCGGTTGACTTTGGAAATACAAAATGCGAAGACAAGACGTACCGAAAAGAATCTTTTCTAGTTATAGTCCCGAACGTTCATAAAAGGGCTTCGCTCTAAAACATATTTTGATTGAATCTTAAAATCAAACACAGCTGATATCTTTTTCACATTGGGCGCCGCATTGTTAAAGCTGCGTAAACCTGTAGCAGGCAGCTGCCAAAAGCACTCGGAAACGATAACCTTATACGAAATAAATGGTTACTCCAATGAAAGCAGTGCTGGAGCTTGAATTTTGCGACTTTTTAGTAACCACTCAGCCTACGTGTTTTCTATGAAAACCAAATCTCGCAGCTTCGACTTTGACAGATTTTTTGGAAGCTGCGGCCGGTGTGAATAGACTATTAGAACAAAAATGGAGCTTTCTGTGAAAGATCTAAGATCATGTCTCTGTGAAGGAATATAATGCCCTCCATAAACTAGGATTCGCCTAGGCATGCCATGTGACTACCAGAGTCTAACCTGCGACCTAGTAAATAACCTGGAATGGTGGCCTATGGTGGCCTACCATCAGGCAAGAATAACAGTTAACATAGTAACAGTTTCAATATCGAAATGATACTTTTATAATATCGAAAGAAATATCCTTAAAGATGAGGTATCTGAGGGGCATTCTTCAGCCGAAAGCACATGTTTAAAGAGAAACGTACGGTGTTTAGGAAACGGCAAGAAAATCCGTACACTTCTATCTAAAAGTGTGATTTCAGATTGTCGGTTTAGCCCAGCTCAGATTTCTTATGAGGACGAAGTAGTTTATCCAAGAACGTATTGTGTCAACTTTTAAAACCGTTCCAGACAGGTGTAAACCACCGTTTTTTGATTTTTTCGGGTTTTAATTTACACACGGTTTTTAATTTACAAACGGTTTTCTATTTACAAACGGTTTTCTTTCTTTACCACACGGTTTTATATTTACGCACGGTTTTCTATTTACAATGTCTCTAAAGCTCTATTTACACGAACTGACCACGCAGATAAGTTTTCATCAGACATCAGACAGGTGTGAACCACGGTTTTTTCAGTTTTTCGAGTTTTAATTTACACACGGTATTCTATTTACACACGGTTTTCTATTTACAATGTCTCTAAACGGGTTTCTTTCTTCACGGTTGGTCGATACGGGTTTTTTCTATCTGTCTGTCTGCCTGTCTTCTACCGCTTTCTACTCTCCGTCTCGTCATCTTCCATTTTATATACAGTGTGACCATCATTCGATTTCTTAACACAACAAAATATCGATACATATTCACATCAGGGCGTTAATTTTCAAATAATTCCAAGGAATACCTAAAATTCTTCACTAAATTCTTGACTCTTCTTCTTCTAATCGTTAAGCTTACCTGATTGACCAGTTGTTGAAATGCAGGCGTATGCGTATTGATGGCTCCATTGCTATCCAAATCGGCGTGCAGTGCAAAATCGCTTAAGGCTTTCCATGGCGGTTGATATGTCTGCACATCCAATCCCTGCAGATTAAGCGGAGAATCGTGACGTACAGGTGAGCTGGCTATCATCGGTATGCCCTGCATGGCACCGTAGCCCAGTTTGCGTCCCTCCTAATCCAAAATAAAACCACACAAAATTAGCAAACTCTTCAAACGGTACAGAGAACCGTCTTACCTTCTCCTGTTGCATTTGCAATTTCATTTGAATGGTTTTCTTCTTGTCCTTGCAGCGCTTGTTCTGGAACCAAACTCGTATGACGCGTGGCGATAGACCCGTCATTTCAACCAATTGCTCCTTCATGAGCGCATCAGGTCGCGGATTAGCATTGTAGCAGGTTCTATTTTTTGCGGAATTGTCAATAATGTTGAAGCAGGCAAGTTGTGTGACAGACTTACCTCAGCGTATGCAGCTGTTTTTCATTGAGCACCGTTCGAACTCGCGTAGGTTTGCCATCCGAAGGACCAGAGGGTCGCTTTTCCCTAATACTTTTGTGTGAGCCCGATTCGCTGCCAGAATCTGCAAATAGAAATAGAAATGGGGAATTGTCAGAATGCTTTGAAGTGCCGTTGATAAAAATTTTGGTTCCAAAATAGCAACAAGATCAAAGTGAAAACAAAATCATTGGCGGAATGGAGACAATGTGTGTCTGTAATTAAGTCGTGTATCACAACCCCCTAAACAAATTTGTTATCTAATTTCGATGCTTGTGATCTCTGACAGGGAGGAAGAAAAAGATTGCCTATCGGGGCGGTGGCTCTTTGAATATTTATCATCAAACAAGTTTGTAGGCAAAAATCTAAGGTCATATCAAGAAGAAGCGGCAAAAAAAGAGATTCCAGATTTCACAGCAACTGGAAATTGTATGTGTCCACTTGAGGTTTTTTGGAAAGTTGAAACTAGACTTGAGAATTCTGTAGGGTTGCTTAAAAGCTATGAAGATCTAGGCTGCAAACCTATAACATTTTGTCGAACCTGTTGTAAAGCGTAAAAGTCATTTTGCGGACCAATTAATGTACTTATCGAATCTAAGGTTGCCTCGAGTTGAGAGCTTCTTGGTGCCTTTGAGTACTTTCGTGGGGTCTCTCGTTAAGAACTTTCGTGGTGCCTCTTGTTAAGGACTTAGTGGTGCCTCACGTTGAGTACTTTTGTGGTGCCTCTTGTTGAGGTCTTTCGTGGTGCCATTCGTTGGGGACTTTCATGATGCCTCTCGTTGAGTACTTTGTGGTGCCTCTCGTTGAGGACTTTCTTGTTGCCTCTTGTTGAGGACTTAGTGGTGCCTCACGTTGAGGACTCTGAGGTATTTGGGGCTACATAACGGATCGGAAGTAAAATGAGTCACTTATTATAATTCGTAGTACTCGATACTCCTTATCTGACACTCGATACTCAGTATTCGATACGGAGTACTCAATACTCAAAATTCTAAGCTCAATGCTCAGTACTCGATACTTGGTACTAAAAACTCAGTAATAGATACTCATTATTCGATACTTAATTTCTTACTCGATTCTTAATGATCATTTTTCGATACTTAGTACTCGAAATTTAGCAGTAGAGACTCAATGTTCGATACTTCGTCTTATGATTGGTGATCATTACTCGATACTCAGTATTCGATACTGTGTATTCGATACTCAGTACTTGATACTCAGTACTGGATGCTCAGAACTCAATGCTTTGGTACTCGATACTTAGTATTTGATACTCAGTACTCAATTCTCGGAATTCGATATTTCCGATACTCAATATTCGATACTTCGTCTTATGATTGGTGATCATTACTCGATACTCAGTATTCGATACTGTGTATTCGATACTCAGTACTTGATACTCAGTACTCGATGCTCAAAACTCGGTGCTTTAGTACTCGATACTTAGTATTTGATACTCAGTACTCAATTCTCTGAATTCGATATTCCGATACTCAATACTCGATACTTCGTCTTATGATTGGTAATCATTACTCGTTGCTCAGTACGATACTTTTATTCAATGCTCGTATTTAATACTCAGTACTCAATGCTCAGTATTCGCTCGATGCCTGATTATTCGATAATCATTACTCGAGATTCTTAATGAATTCAAGAAATTATTCTTTATGTTTTTTTTCCAGTTTTATTTATTGTTATCGGTAATAGTCTAGTATTCCGCCCTTCGATCAGAAAATTAAAATAAGATACTTTCGATAAATCGCGAATTATTAAGAATTTTCATTCAAAAAAATTTCGGGTTTCAAAAATTCATGGTAGAATTTTGAAAAGTGCAGGATTTGTATAATACAAAAGTATGTATTAGCTTATCGTCAAATGTCAAATAAATAATGAAAAATAAGTATTTGAACGACTTACTCCAAGAATATAAGGTAATTGACTAGTATAAGTCCCCCTTAGCTCAAAAACTTCCTTTGATGGACCGCGAACTATCAAAAATTAACATGCAATAAAGTTTCGGCGGTCAGCCATGGTTTCTTTTTAAATCTTTCAGGCCTGTTCCCATATCCGAATCCGATTAATCGGAATCGGTAAGAGTTGTGATTTCTAAGAAACTATTAAAGAATTCGGTCGAATCTTTTTGACATCCAGAGGATCGAATAAGAATAATTGGGATTTTGAAGTTATAAGTCCAATAACACAGTCGGTTTTTGGAAGCGAGAACATTTAACAATTCCGATTTCGATCCGACGGGAACAGGCCTGTTTATCTTTAAATCAAAATTTTAAAATTTTAATTTGAGCTCAAATGCTTTTTACAGTCTAAAAAATGTTTGAAGTGCGGGGCAGACTGAGTAGTCATAAAAATAGACGATTCATAAATTAATTTTTGGTGACAAAGAGCTTTTCAAAAACTCACACCCACACAAATCATAAAAAGGATCTCGCGGGATGTAAAGACAGAACTCCCACGTTTGACCGCAGAAAAGAGCAATATTGAACAATTTTTTACAAATTCCGTTTCCACAATTTTTGTCAAATTTTTCCAAAATTTTTCAACGAATGTTGTCAATGAGGTAAAAAATTTTGAGGTAAAGTATGGGAAAACATTTTTTCTTAAATCGATAGATTTTAAAAGTATTTATACACAGTCTGCTAAAACAATAAACATTGAACTCGTGATAAGTTCCCACAGGCAAATAATTTGCCCATATTTTAATAAAAGTTTGGCTTAAATAGGCAAAATTAGGGTACTTCTCGGGCATATTTGATCAACATATTTAAGTGTGAAACAATAGTTTTAGATTTAAGTCATCAATATCATAGCTATTTAGCCAAGCTTTCATCAAAATTTGTGCAAATTATTTAACTGTGGGACCTAAAAATGGGAAAATGGGAGTGGTAATTAAACTTTATTGTTAAAGCCCCGATTTTTCTGTCGTTCTGCGTACAGAACGTACAAAATTATTACTTTTATTATTTATTTGACATCGGATGAATAGCATATACTTATTTTTGTATATAATCTGAATTTTCCAACTTCATTTAAAAAGAAACCATGTATGTACCAAACCATGTTCATTTTTTGAATAAAAATTCTTTATAAATCGCTTTCTATCGAAGGAATAATTTTAAAAGTTAGTTAAGTTTCTGAGAGATGGTAGGAATTAGTATTCCTTACTATAACCTTATCTTATTTATTTAATTATTTCTTTTACAAAATTAAGTGAAGTTCTTAGATTTTTTGGTCTGTTCATATTCGATTTCGTCCTCTGTAATTCCGATTTGTAAACTCAATGGGGGTGATTGATCATCTTAATCCCCCCCCCCCCTATAGCCACTGATACTTTGTATTCGATACTCAGTACTTAATATTCAGTACTCTAAACTCAGCAATAGATACTCAATATTCGATACTTTGTCTTATGATTGGTGATAATTACTCGATACTGAGTCCTCGATACTCAGTATTTGATACTCAGTACTCAATGCTCAGAACTGAGTGCTTTGGTACTCGATACTTAGTATTTGATACTCAGTACTCAATTCTCAGTATTCGATATTCCGTCTGATGATTGATTATCATTACTCAATGCTTAGTAATCCATACTCAATACTCAGCTGCTACGGCAAATGGCAAAAGCGTCTGACCCAAAAGAATCTGTCGGCAAGACAAAAGTTTTTCAAGTTTGAGTCCTCCCATCGAGCGTCCGTAAAGGAGCTTTTCTCTATAAACAAAATCTTACATTTTCCCCGCTCTTAGTTATTAACAATTTGAATAAAGATTTCCGAATTCCTGAAGGTTCCTTAAAAGCTATACACAGCTCGATTTCTGTAATTTTTGAGAAAATTTTTGTTTTTTTCGAAAACTCTCGAAAAAGATTTCCTCCTGCATAAATCCCAAATATATTTTTTCTACCAAATCTTTGACCTACTCTCTCTCTCTGCCTCTCTTATCAAGCCATCGGCCTATGTTAAAGTTTTCTTTCTTTCTTTTTGCCAAATTGGCAAAAACTTTTATAAAAATTAAATCGTTTGTCATGAACTTTGCGACACTCGCTTTCTCGGTTAGAAACTTCAAAGATTTGAAGCCGCCTTCAGTTTGGCAAACACTTGACTAGACTGCATGCCGTTTTCGAGTTGAAAACAAACAGCAATCCAACAAGTGGAACTATGAATGGTAAGGCAACCCAATGCTGATTGATCATACGATCCATACGTACAAAAAACAAAACAAAAATTCCCAAGAAGTTGTCAATGTTTGCCAGCTTGAACGCTTCAATGCAACTCGGCATATTTGTTTGCTCTGGCAGCTGCAGTGTTGATGGGGGGGAGGGGGAATGGGGAACCTTTTGCAAATTCAATAGATCGCTGTCTCGCTGTCTCTTTGGAGCCCGCACACACGCTTCTTGGCCATCTTTTTGACAACACCGCCGCTTGTTGATAACGTTTCGGGGACTAGGTCTCCACCGACTGTGACTGGAACAGCGTCTTCTTCGTTAAACAATGAGATTATGTTGACGATATGGTTTGACAATTGTCGTACATTGTTTGACGTTTGCCGATTTCTATTGACTTGTTATCACTTACATGGATGTAACGCTGTTTTTCTAAGAACAAAACACGAGCGCATGGGGCTTTGGTGATGCCGACTGCCTGAACGGAGCAAAGCGACCAATTTGGACTAATTAAAAGTGAGAGAGCAATTTTAAAACTTAGAATGGATATGGAAAATTAACTACTCTCGCAAACTCTATTTCTATGTCTATGCGAAATAAGAAAAATCATGATATTTATGCTTCAAATCTTTCTCATTTCTAGCTTGTTTTATAAGAAGTCCCAATTTTAATAATTTGAGTGAATGACCACGAATAATAATGCAGAAACTTGCAAGTTGTTTGCTGATGAGAGGATCGGGAAACCCTTGAAACAGTACTGTACAGACAAAACCATTTGTTATCCAAATGTTATAAATCTTTGTTATTGATTTGTGTCGATTATTGAATTATAATGAACCGTAGACCTTGAACTTCCTAAACAAACACTTTGACTCAAATCAAAACAGGTCGCTAAAACCCATATACAGTTAATAAATAAAGCTACAGGAATAGTTTTCATAGTGTCAAAGTAAAAAATACTAATAAATTGCAGGTTAATTTGCCAAAATTTAGTAACCTTTTAATTTTATCATAATCCTTTCACTCGAGTGTCTCAATAACTGCAAAAAATGTAGGCAGTCTTTACTCCACCCATTCTGGGCCAATGATACCCGCTGCCTGTCGTGGGCTTATTTCTTACTCTCGTGCGATGTTGATGGAACTACCCACAAATTTGTAACAACGCTCTTTGTATTTGTCGTTTTCTATTTATTGAGATTACAATAACAATTTAACGGCGTTTACCGTTGCTTCTTCGAAAAAAGGGGAAGCAATATAAGTTATACCTACCCAAGTATTACTAGTGAGTGCTCTGTGAGCGCACGACTGTCACTCAAAGACGAAAACCAAATTCGGCGTAGAGTATATCAGAATGAACCACTTTAACAAAGGAGCACACAAGACCCTCAGTCGAAAAATTACTAAAACGACATCATGGACTTTAAATTATGGGTGTCTGTTACAACGCAAACGCTTTTACAGCGAGTGTACTTGTAGTCAAGAAAACAGGCACTCTTGCACTTTTCTGCTAAACAGTACGGTTTCAAAAACCTCCCGGTTCTCATTTATAGTTCGATATTTGTTAAGATTCCAAAAAGAGACACAGATTCTCAACGAGACACCGAAACCGTACGGAAAAGAAACGTGCTATTGAAAGTGAATCAGCTCAAATCAGAATGATTAAACGAGACGGTCAGAAGAATTGAACAAAGCTTACAATGAGTAAAACCGATTAAGAAGAAGAAAACTTTGAGCTTGGCAAAATGATGAAGCAAGATTACAACTAGTGACTATTGCAGGACAACGTCAGCAACAACAAATTCTTCCAGACATCTTTTCGAGTGCCCTCGTAACCCCAGCACCCTGGTACCTCTAGACCTGTGGTCCCACCCAGTCCAGGTAGCCTCTTTGCTGGGCCTGGCCCCCGACTAGCTCTACATCCCTTTAAATTTTACCCTTTATCTATTCTTTCATTTTTCCTCCTTCATGTACATATCTTTCCAGACGCCTACAACAACAACAACAACAAATTCGTCCGCTGAACATTAACGTGCAACCTTTCCATATGAGCCAAACATTGAATACAGTGCGCCCGCATCAGTTCAATTCGGTCAGCTGTGTGTCGTTTGTCAGCATTGCAATGTAGCTAAATTTGAAAAAGAACCGCTTGGATTAGGTCCAGAGTGTCAGAGTTGCTTCTGAATCTCCTTATTCGAACATCAAGCCGACAACGATTGTTTTCATCCGGAGTCTCTTTGGTAGTGACATTGTATATGATTCATGCCAATTTCACCAACGTAAGCGAACAAACTAAAACTTATGTTGCCAACAAAAGACAAAAATTACAGAATTTGCCTTTATCTATACAAATTTATGTGTTCCCGCATCCACATCAAGAACACAAATATTTCCCAATATACTTTCTTGGAGATTTGCATAATAAAGGAAATCGTCGCTGTTCTATAGAGGCGAATTTGTAATCCCGTGATAGAATCATCAAACGCCTAACTGGAAATACACCGGGTCGAAGGACTGAGACACTGCCGTATCCGCTCATGTTATGCCGTGGTTAAGACGGATATCACTTAAGATACAGTATTATAAACGTGGCCAAGGGTTCTGAACAAGTTTGGGCCAGTTTAAATGTTAATGTCGATTTGCAGTCAGTTCCAACTTGAATATAAACGCTAGGGATAGGTTACTATCAAATAACGGGGTTATTTTTTAGTAACTGTTAGTTATAACCGTTATCGGTTGAAAATAAAACATACGGGTGTGTTCCAGAAATCTCTAGAGGTTTTCGTATAAACGTTAGCATTTTATATTGAAGCTGTTTGAATTTATATGTTTAGGCTCAAATAGATGGCAAAAGTTGAGTGATTTGAAACCGCCTGCTCAAAGCTAAGTACATTTGATGCGTTCGGTTTTCCTTCCACATAATCTAGTAGGCCAAAGTAGTCCAAGTTTAGTTCAAAGTGCAATCGTTTATACGAAAATCTCTAGAGATTTCTAGAGTACCCCTGATAGTGGTCGTTTCAGTGAGATTTGTGAGTGAATATGTTTTTATAACAAATTGAGAATCGGAAATCACAGAGTAATATTATCCTCAAATAATAACAAAAATTAATTGTGCAATCTGGAAATTTTATGAAAAAATTTAAAACGATGTCGGATTTGCCAAGTGCAAGATATGTGCTGCAAGACTGTCATTAGAGACCATTTTGTGCAGAGCACTATCTGACTGCATCGATGGCAATTGTAATAGTGGATGGACTTAAGAGTATACCCGAATATTTTCAAAACACTTCTATATGCGAGTGCGGAAATAGTTGGATACTTTGGCCAGTACGTTTTGCGACCAAAGATTTGAGCACATACCTTTCGCGGAAGACGATAATTTCATTAAAATGAAGAAGAAAAAATATTGGTTGGTGGGGAATATTATAACAACAAAAGAAAATGATGAAACAAACTCCCCCAGAATCTCCGAACCAGAAACTAAGCGTTTTTGCATATTTAATTCTCAGCTCAGCAATTTCACAAGCATTATTTGAAGTGGAGCGTTTTTTAGAAGGAGAAGTTATGGAGCAAGATGAGAATCCTTTATCTTGGTGGAGAAAAAATAAGATTGTTTTTTCAAATTTGACGAAAGTTGCGCAAAAATATTTGGGCATTATATGCACTTCTGTTCCCTGCGAGCGCCTATTCTCAAAGGCAGAACTTATTTTATGAAATTTTTTTATTTTTTAAATAGTAATTCTAAATGTATGCCTCGAACTATAAAATTAAATCTGTTATTGTACTAATTAAAATTTTTTTACATAACATAGCAGGCATTGATTGAATCACAGTTAGTTATAACTGTAAATACTAATATTTTATACAGTTGAACTGATAACTGAAAAATAACTGATTCGCCCATATCTAATAAACGCTCTCATAAAAAACATATCCTTAGGGAAGCAAGTCTTATTTATTTAATAAATACATAAATTTTATATTTAAATTGGATAAAACGTAAGCCTCGAACCTTCAAATTCCGAACATTAACAATTGGTAACAACAATTGGTTGGGGGTTGATGTCGGTAAAGCAAAAGATAAAAACCTTTCAAGTATTTTGTGGCTTCTATTCAGCCCTTCTGAAATAGAATAACATCAAGTTCAAAAAAATTGGTTTAATCTCAATTTTTGAATTC
The DNA here is from genome assembly GCA_018904235.1 of Lordiphosa stackelbergi. Lineage (NCBI taxonomy): Eukaryota > Metazoa > Arthropoda > Insecta > Diptera > Drosophilidae > Lordiphosa > Lordiphosa stackelbergi. The sequence goes on along the minus strand of JAEIFU010001121.1, from coordinate 30,135 downwards.
AAATTTCAAGATCTAGTTGTACTAGATTCCACTTAAATCAAGTACGAAAGTATTGGAACCATCCTTAAAGGCTTCTTTTAATCCTCAAATGCTAATTTTAAGTATAAATCTTGAAAATCAAATGATCCAGACTAAGTACGGAGTTCCACTGTTAAAGCGAAAGGAAACCGTGAACAAGTTCAAAACTGAGAGAGAAAACCAATCTTAGCACTTTCAGCATGACAGGGTAAATGCTGAATTGCAGTCGATGGGTCAAGTCTATTAAAGAGACTTTAATAGCGACCAACCTACATTGTAATGTTGTTTGTGTCCTGTTTATTCCAAATGACCTCGAGCCGGCTAGAAATTGTTGGTTTGATAATCAAAATGATGCTTTGATGCTTTTAATCAAACAGATGCTTTTGTGAGTTAAAACATCGAGCTAAAGTCAATCTCAAACATTTTTAATGCAAACCTTTTTCGGATTGAATGTATTTTGAGTATTGAGCTCAACTGAATCACGTTTATTTTTGAACCAAGCCGATTTCGAGATTAAATTAATTACGAATATTGAGCTTCTTGATTGGATCTGACTGTGGTTAAAATCCAGCTGGAATAACAAGATAGAATCAATCCCGTGTGAGCTAAAGTCTGGATCAAGACAAGAATTCAGGGATTGAAAAATCCGTACTCAAATCAATCCTTCTCTTACTTGGTTTGAGAAAATCCGGGCTTGACCGACTTCTGACATCGTTTGGGATTGATTTTCGACCGGATATCTTGGATTTTTGTTTCTGTGTATAAGCCTTAACTTAATGATGGAAAGGTTATACTTATTCACTTTTTTAAGGTTATTTTTGATTTGCTGTTATCCAAAAAGACGGGAGTCTGTTTCGAGGTGTTGGCATTGGACAATAATATTTCTAATGAAAATGGAACAACGGAATGTGAATAATCAAATGCAAATCATGAATGCTGAGGGCTGCGCATCTTTGGCAAAAACGCGTTAGGATATTTTTACTCTAAATTTGGTACAAAAGCCGTATTGAAATCGCAAAAGTCTTGCAAAAGTGAAAATTAAAGCTTGGGTGATAAATCTTCTCTTAATATTAACCTGCGATTTTGATAAGACAACCCCATAGGAGATTTCTTGGAACAGATCTTGATCTTGCCTCACCTGATTGGCATCGCAATTATGTCTAAATTGTACATGGTCCTTCGAGCCGGATTGGAACAAGCGACCTATCAATCGCATTTGGGAACAAACCCAACATAGATCTGCTGCACCTGATTGGCAAAGCAATTTTCTTCTCATTTTTACCCTAAGTTAAGTTAATTTATAAGGTTCTGAACCGGTTTAAGGCTTTGCAAATATAAATTGTTGTGTATGGAATATATACGTTTACGTTTCAATACCACGTTCCAAATAGGTTCATAAACCTTATTAACAATTTACTCGAATATGTTATCGATTACTACATTGTATCCTCTTTTCTGAAAGTGTCATTTCAAAGGAATGTCTACCATATAATTTTCTGATTAATAAATATTACTTAAAATACAAAATAAATCAAATTTAGTTTCATATCTTACAACTGTTTTCATTTTCAACCAAGGTTAACTCTTTATTAACCTCTCTCCCTCCCCTTTCCCCCACAAGACCTTTGCCAGTTATGGCCTCTTCCTCCCCAATCTCTGAACTTGAACCCCCTTGTTTTGGCATTAATTGCTTAATAAACTTTTTAAGACTCAAACGACACTCACCTGACATTGAACCCAATTCGCTGGAATGATTATTATTGCTAAGATTTGTATTATTGTTGTTACTACTGCTAATGTTGTTGTTGCTCTCCACCGATGATGATGTTAAACTGCTTTGCGATGATTTCTCCAGCACATCGTGATCTTCCTTGCAATAGAGGGCGCCCGCATCGCGTAACGCGAACTCATCGCCTGTTTATCCAAAAGAAGTGAAGAGTAAACAATTGATTAGTACTTGACGGAAGGGTAAACGCTATGGGAGGAGGGGGGGGAGGTCTCACCTGGCAGCAACTGTCTCGCACACGCTGAGCAACGAAAACATTCGATGTGAAAGATTTTCGTTTTTGCACGCATCACAAAATCATTTTTACTGAAGGAGTTGCCGCATTTATCACATTTAGTACCAAATAACCTGAATGGAGAATGAAGAAAGAAAATGAAGAATGAGAGATCCCATGATTAGAAGCTGTAAACAGCCTTGAAAGGTTCATAGTCGTCGTCGTTGTCGTTGTCACTATGCAGCAGCAGCAGCAGCAGCTTGTTTATGACTTGAAATATAAAAAAAAAAACCTTTTGTGACTGCGACTGACCGCCGCTCATCAATCATTTGTGTACGGGAAAAGTGTTAATTTATAGCTCTGCACGTGTTAATCAATTATGCAAAGATTTGCATGCCAAATACATAGTTGGGACGTCAGTTTATGATATCAAACAGCCGATCAGCAAATTTTTACAAAACTTTTATTGCACGTCATTTAGCGATGATGAAACCCACCCATCGCGATGGGAGGAGAAGGGGCTTTGAAGTTCTTCCATCCAATTTGTTGGCATGCTTATTCTAATTACCAGGGCTAACAAACTGTTTAACTAACGAATTTTTTTTTTCTTCCAAGAAGCTGCTACAATTGGAAAAGGCCAACCGCATGACTGAACCGACCTGAGGCACGTGAACAAACAGTTCAAAATACATCAAATAAAATTTTGTGTTCTGATTAAAAATTAAAAAGAAAGAAAAAGACCTCTGAGGGCGGATTATTCTTCTTTATGATAAATGCTATGTGTCTGATAATTTTATTTGCAGAGAACCAAACTGAACGAATCGCAACTGGCCTGTTTCCGTTTTCGATTTCGATTAATCAGGCCAAATCTCTTCCAAATACCGTTAGTTTTTTTGGTTTTCGACTTCAAATGGATTTTGTAGGGTATCAAACCGAATCGAATTTCGGTTCCGGTTTTGATACTTAAAATTACGGGTGTTACTTTAATTTTAAAATTCCGCTTTTGTAAACGGTTCTGTTTTGGTTCTATTCTAAAGCTTTGTACCCATTTCATGAAATTAAAAAGATGTTTGCCAGTTTTGCACCGGATTTGCTTTAAAACATTGAATTATGATTTCGAACTGTAAGTTTTCATACACCACGGGATGCTTTGCTTCGCGTTTCATAGGGTAAATTGTGTATTAGCTCAATTCTTGAACAACATTTACCATTTGGGTGTTACCAAGCTACCGGAAAAATTATAGAGGGGAATGGGGGTTGTGGAGCCACTCAATTATTGGCCACAAAAAATATATTTAAACTTTTTATTTATGTCATGTGTCCCCCTCTTATTACCTAACTTTTTGGCAAGCAACCTATCAGTCTACAACTTCTTTTAGTTCGTGAACCAGAGTCGATTTTTAAAAAAAAAAAGTTTTTTTCATTTTTGACTTGTGAATAGTTATACAAAATTATTTTCGTATGACAAAAGTAAGTATGAGGGAAATATTTTTGCTCAATTGCCTTTTGATAGCAATATGTTTTTTTGGTGTAACAATTTATTTTTTGGTTATGTGCGATAGGGGGGTTATGAGTCGGGATGTCGAAATATCAATATCGCAATACTTGTTAATATATTTGGGTGTGCGTTTATGTCAGATTCGGCCAAAAATGAGGCTTTCTGAGTATTCTCTTGGATATTATTAGCATTACTGATATTAACTACCCTCGTTGAAATGCCCTTAAAAAAAAACATTCTTTTGTCAAAAAACGAAAAGAAAGTATTCATAAAAATATCGTCAAAAGTTGTTCATATCGGCATTTCGACAACCCTAGTTGAGAGCCACATTAAAAAAGTCGATTTTGACTTTCAAAGAGAATGAATGACGCGCAATAAATCAGAGGAAAAACTTCCAAAGAAGTAAAAAACATTAAAAAGGCAAACAAAAGAACAGCCACAAGCAAAAAGTGCTCGTATAAAAAAGAAAAAAGCCTGATGCCGTCAACCAATTTATCTTCATTGATATTTCTTAATTCAGAATATGAGAAAAATGGTTCATTTTTCATTTAATAAAGAATAATAAGGCTTGAAAACACGAATTTTGAACTTTTAGATGGGTGGCTCACAACCCCCCACAAATTTTCGAAATGTTCAACAAATCACTTTTTTTCAATAAATGGAATAAAAAAACCCAAAACTTTTTTAAAACTAGAACAGAGGAAAGTTTTGGCATTTTTACCTAAAATACAAAAAATTTACAAAACGAAAAAATATTGATTTTTACAGGGTCTGTTCGAAAAAAAAAACTATGATCACAACCCCCCACTCTCCCCTACATATTTTATGCGTTCTTAAGAATTTCGTTAAGAATTTTGAAATTTTATCGTTGTCAAACGAAGGTTCCGAAATTATCCGTCTAACTTTATTCTTAAAGGGAATCATTCTTTCAATGTTTGACGTGCTATCAACTCTAAATATTAATTGAAGATTAAAATCATTAAATGGTTTTTCAGAAATATAAATTAGTTCATCTAAAAGTCTTAAGCCGAATAAACTGTGTCTCCAAAGTGTGCCTTACTCAGAAAAATTATCGTTTATGTTAACATCTATTTCTACACGACTCAAGGTATTCTAGTAACTACATTCTGTTGGGGGTTCCTTAAAACTCATGAGCCAAATAAGAGGTCTCTGATCTGTAATTATTTTAAACTTTTTACCAAAAAGGTATGGTATAAAATATTGCTAACATTTCCTTTTCCACTGTGGAATAATTCAACTACGTGTCTGTTAGGGTACTACTATAAGATATTGGCTTGTCAACTACCTAAACAACCTTGGGACAAAACAGCTCCAATTGCTACATTGCTAGCATCGGTCATTAAAATAAAAGGTTTTGTAAAGTCCGAATATTGAAGTAAGGTATCATTATATAACAATGTCTTACATTTTTCGAAAGCATCAATATATTCATTGCTTCTTTTTACAGAGCCTGGTTTGGTTATTTTTGCATAATTATTAATTTTTATCATTATTTTTTTTAGCACTGATATAATACAATTCTGGAAACTTTGTTGAATTTTCTTTAGTTTATGATTTTATAACAATGCAAAAGTCTGACAACTGCAGAAAGCAACAATGAGCAAACCTGTCGACTTCTTCCAATTATTACAATAAAATTACTATACTACGCTATAAACTTCCTGCCAAAGAAGTGCCAAAACAAAAATTCCAAAAATCGCAATTCTTTTGTTTTTGGGACAGTGTGACCAGATTGTAAGATGTATGCATGTAATATGGTCACATTGCCTAGAGCGTTGTTTTTGGCTGAATTTTCACAATCTCTTAATACAAATGATTAACATGCTTTCTTCACGGCCCTGATGAGCAGATACGACACTTTAGTAATGATTAAATTCATAATTATTACCCAGTTTAAATTTGGTTGTAGTCTCACGGTGTTTTGTAGCTTGCTTTGAGAATTGCGCTCAATCATTGATGGGAAAATTATGCAAATTTCACCCGATGACGCATATTTGTGTATCGACAATGTGCGATACCTGTTGAAATAATTAAAATTAATTATTCAGGGAGCTATCGAAGACACTACAGAAAATACGGATCTAGTATTTTATCGGTATTTAATTGCGGCCTTTTTGTTGGAAGTGTGGACTACCACCAAAGAGACTACCAAAGGGCTTTGGCACAAAAATTTTTGTGAGTTTTTTTTATATGGAGTTTTTTGTTTTGGCAAGTCTTTGGTGGAAGTGTATACTACGCTTTAAACCCTTACCAATATTAGAGTTTATGTTTCTTGCAGCGAAATAAATTAAAATTGCATATCTTTATTTCATTTGTTATCTTTGTTGCCAGCCATTTTGTAAATTGTTAAAATGCAAATGCAGAAGCAACACAATGAGGACAGGAATCTGCATTTTCAGAGATGACGATTAACTTTTTTGAATATGTGCTTCAGTTAGGAAGCTATATTAAGCAAATCGCCGACTAAAGAGTGCGCGATTTGCAAATCACTTGAAAACAGGCTCTGTAGCAGGGCGAAATCAAATTCGAGCAAAAGTGAATTCTGTGGCATCCCGGATATACTTTATAGGGTCGGAAATGATTCCTTCTCCCTGTTACATACTTTTGCACAAACTTAATATACTCTACGTAGCTTTGGTACAGAGTAAAAAAAAAAACATAATAAAAAGCGTTGAGAAAATTGTGAAGAACATTTTAAATTAGGTCAAGTTATCGATAATTATCGACAAATTAATTGTGTGCAAGTAACGAGTCAATACTGGATACTCATTTCGTTACCTGTCAAATCTGAGTAGTATAAATACAGGCCTTGGGGCTAAAAATTTTTCAGTTGAGCTCTGCAACTCGAAGCAGACGCATCAACAATTTTTCTTTTTTTTTTTGCCTGAATGGAATTTCTCCATTATTTCTTTTTTATTAATATTGCTTGATGGCTTTTTTCTTTTGTACCTGTCCATAATCTCTTCTTTTTAATATTGTTTATATGGATTTTTCCTTGACTGCTTTTGGTTGGTATCCCGAGATTGGCACTCCAATTTTCTGCATTACTTTTTCAATTCAAAGCCAGTCTAGCGAGATCTGTTTTCGTCTGCTCTTGTGTTGATGATGTTGAAGGCTAAGACTTGGCAGAAAGCGAACATGCTAAAACAGAACTTAAGTGAGAGAGCGCCAAATATATATATACTTATCGTCGTTGCTGTTACCTTCCAAAACCATACATTAAGCGTTTGGATTTTAGGTTTTCTTCTAAAAATATCGGTTCTCCGTTAGCGCTAAACAAAAAATGGTTCAGAGTTTTCATTGATACTTTTTGGTATACGTTTCCAGTTTGATTTCCTGATTTAATACCAACTTTGGAAGCAGTCCAACAACAACAACAGACATTACAACCATTATCAGCGAGTCTCGATCGCGCAAAGTGCACCTGTGGCACTTTCAAGAGCGTTCCCACCCTTTGTTTTAAACCAAGAACTTTTGCTGCTCAAAAGCCTGCGTCTAGTTCACTCACCTAACATAATCACGCTTGCAGTAGGTTTTGCCATCACGCACAAAACACGTACAGTTCTCGTCCAGGAATTGCCTGCATTCCTGACACTTTAAGCACGCCGCATGCCATTCCAAGTCGGGTGCGACGCGCAGTATATACTGATCGTGTATTTGGCCGCCACAGCCAACGCAATGTGATAATCGTTGTTTTTCTGCAAAAAGAAAAAAGTCAAAGTTAGAAATAAACTTGAGCATAAATTACCGACGGCAAAAGTTTTCTTTTTTTTTTTTTGTCGTGAAAATTTCAATTCAATTTTTGCCAATTATGCCGTACGACTTTGCGTAAACAAAAAAGTAATGCTAATTAACAAACTGTTATCAAATAAGGTCTGTGTTTTTTTCTCCTCCCACCCACTCGGCCACTTTGGAAAGAAAAAGTTTTGGCTTCCATTTGAAAAATTCATAAATCCTGCCCAAGCCAAAAGTAGCAACGGCAGCCATTTTCAAGTATTTAAGTTGTACAAAAGTTTTTTGCTAGCGCAAAAAATCAATGCAATCATTGCCACATTATGTACACACACACAATATATATATATACAGAGCTCTGCTGTAATCCTTGGCAGCGGAAAACAACTTTTTTTTTTCTCTGTTTGCTGTTGAAAAATTAAGAAAAACTTTGACGCGCGTTTAGCACGTTTTAAATGTTTCGTTGCCCCACACACAGATACAGATACACACACTTACAGCAAAGAGAGAGACGTGTATCTGTTGGCTGTTTCCCCTCTCTTGTATCTTTAAACGTGGCTGGCTGCGTATCTGTTGTGAAAGGCGGGGGAAGGTGGGGCCTGGGACAGGGTGGTATATATCTTGCGTATCTTTTGCACTCGCAGCTTCATATGAATTATTTATAAAGGCGGAGCAGACAAGTTGCTGCCGTTGTTGTTGTTTTCTGTATATTGTTTTTTTTTTTTCGCTAATATTTTGGGCATCTTTTTTTCCCTTAAACGGGGCTGTATGAAAGAGCTTCAAGTTTGGAAGAATTTTTGGAAGTTAAGGTAACCCTTAAAGACCTCCTATACTTCTCAAGTTTAAAACATATTTTTATATTTTTTTAAATATTTATATTTTTCGAACAAATTCCTTTAATTGTCCTCTAATTGAACAGTAGCCACTGCTTCACCTAATTTAGTTGCAGGTTCTTCATTCTTTCTTATTATTTCTTCATTCTCTCTATTATTTCATCATGCTTCGTTCTGTTCCATCCACATGATGAAGTTCTCTTCTTCACTTTTGCCTTAGTCAGTTTCGGTTTCATTTTTCTGGTGTAGAAAAAAATATTTTAAAACCATACATCGAAATATATTGGAAATCTATTTGTTCCTGCTTAGCAGTCTGCTCCATATAGAATGATTTGTATACATCAGCAGTTTTAGAAGTTAATTTCTTTTTATTTTCTTATTTAAATTTTAAATTTTCCACTTGGAGCTGAAATTGTTCAAGCCTGCTTCTATGGATTATCAAAGCAATTTTGTGTTTAAGTTGAAAGAGTTTTGATCAAATTCACAGAGAAAAAATATACAAAATCTACACATAAATGTAGGATTTCTACACGTTTTGGGATTTTCAGCCCATTAGGCGTTTTGTGTCTGTGCTGCATGCTGTGTTACATTTTCCTCGCTTTGCTATGCTATAAAACAGTGGTGCCCAAAATGCCAAAAGCCTATCCCGTGGGATAGGAACTTATAATTCTGCCGGCGTCCCAGCAGACACACGCATAGAGAGAGAGAGAGAATACGTGTGTTCTATAAATAACTTGGCTTGCTCTCTCACGTCGTGTGTATTTCTATTCCGCATTCCTGCTCTCTTTTGAAGTGCTTATTTTTGTCAGTAAGCATTGAAACTTTGAGGTGAGCAGTCGTGCTGCGGAGAAATTTTTGATTATTATTTTATTTTTTTATTTCTTTATTTGTGTTTGTTTAGAAAATGTCTAAGCAATATTGTCATTTATGTCGCGCCGTAACACCTGCTCTCTGCTCTCTTTAAAATTTAGACACTTCGCCACAGCGGAATAGAACACCTTATTATAGTGTCACCATGGTGTGTATTCGGCTTTTTTTCCTCTCGAGGCATTTGATTGTTTGCTTTTTGCTCATGTTTGACATCATGACGTTTACTTCGCGTTTCGCTGCCAAATACACAAGTTCAAAGCTTGATAGTGTGGGTTTGGGCACCACTGCTATAAAACGATATGATAAAATATTTTTAAAATTTTACGAACTTCGGGATTTTGTAGACCTTTCGATCTTTACCATCTATCTATTCAACAGATTTTATAATAATCTAAACCAGAGTTTAAAACGGTAACCGAATCCGTAACCTTTGACCACTAAAATCACTTTAAAATTTGTAACCGAATCTGCAACCTTACCCTAAACGTAACCCTATAAACTTCATTAACATAAACGGTTATCAGTACCGTAACAGACACAAATGAATGGGTTAATTTTGGTTTTTAATCTACTAGTAAAAATTTCGATTAAAACTCGAATTTGGCTGCTTATTTATTATTCGCCGCATTGTTGCTTATGGGCACAAGGAGCGAACGAGAAAGAGACAAAGCAGCTAACCAAAATCTTTACCTTACTCATCATCTATACCAGCGATGGCTTCTGTTCCTCCCAGGGGGTGAAAACATTTCGCTATTCACACGTACGCAACCCGAGACCAAAAGAGCAGAAAGGCTTCAAAAAAAAAAATGTTTACTTTTCTATAAATAGGTAGCTCAAAAATTAAAAATTATTCAAAAAAATCGCAAATTTGGGCCAAAAATGTGTTTAATCGCTTATTTCATTTTGTGTCATTCTGTAAAATCAAATTTGGTCCATAAATGTGTGTTTAATCGCTTATTTTATTTCATTTGTGTCATTCTGTAGAACGAAACAAATTCAGCTAGTAAGCAGCGAAGCGCGCGGGTCTACAAGTTACTATATATTTGTTACAACTAGACATCCGGATATTAGGTTTTTTTTGTTGTTGGTCTAAAAAAAATTCTGAAGTTTGGCATTGAACTTATAAAAATATTTGTAATTTTTTAAGATGATCATATCCAAAATATGCTTCTTTTAGTTAAGAAGCATATGCTAAAATAGGTCAAAAATAGTTTAAAATATGACTTCTGTACTTAGATGCAAGCGAAAATATGACCACTGAGATATCTGTACAATCCTTACTAATTTTACCGGTTTGGTATACGATCCGCTTAAAATAATATAAAACATTCTGTGCTCTCTGGTCTATTCTCTTCACCATTGGTCTGGTATGTTATCGCGGTTCTAAGATCACAATCATAATTATGCAGTCATTTGTAGAATTTAAAAGCAATTTCTTAAGTAATTATTCATTTAACTACCCTTAGCTAAAAAGTGTGCTAATGCAATAGATCTGAAATGATTTTCATCTTAATTTCTTCTGCTTTTTCGTACTCTATTTTCTATTCTGTAAACGCTATCCTTTCAGAGGATTTGTACTTGAATCCAAGTATTTTCGTACTTACCGTACATATTGACACCGTTCGTACCATTCAAGTACAAAGTTCTTGGTTTTTTCTGAATGTACACAAGGTCGGACGTAACTTATTTTTCCAATTAGTGTCCCTAAACGGAAAACGGATTTGTTCGCTCCGCGTAGTGAACACAAGAAATTGGGATCTTCCTTTAGTACTTGGCTCTGTACGGTATTTGCTGCCTTAGTGAGTTTCTGTTTTAAGCCTATAAATATGTAAAAGTAAAATGCGTACAAAAGCGCGGCTGGCTATAGAGCAGCGATGGCCCTTGGTGCCTTCCCGGGGCCGAAAACATTTCGCTATTCACATGTACACCCCAGCGCTTTGCCAAAGCTGAGACCAAAAGAGCAGAAAGACGTCATTCGCTCGACAGAGTTCGAAGCGATTAGGTCAAAGCAAATTCTCGGCGCTTTGTTTGCGCACACCAATACTATCTCACTTTTTGGCCTCGCTCTCGCTGGCCATAGCTGCTCTAGAGCGCTCTCTCTCTCTCTGGCTTCTGGACAATATTTCAAGAGAGCGAAAAGCCAGATGAAAAGCCAGGGCAAAAAAATCGTATGGCGTTACTCATCTTCATATTCTAATGTCTTTGTTACAACACTGCAAATTTGTTCGAAAGAGTACGTAGATATTCACACATATCACGTATACAAGTTACTCTCTTCCACTAAGGCCCATTTTCTCAAAAGTTACGCTTAGGTACCGGCCGGTCAAATTTGGCGGGTGGAATAACCTGCCGGTAAGTCATTCGTTTTTCTCAACGAGACTTACCGGCAGGTTCGCCCGATGTTAACTCCATCCTGACAAAGAGAACATTCATTGTGACAACACAAAATTTTACTCAAAATTTTTGTCGACATAGAAAACCAAGTTTGTTAGAAAGAGACGCACATAGTCACAAAAATTACTCAAATAGTTAAAAAATGACTCATAGAGCCAAAATGAGAGGATCAATGACTAATATCTGAGTGAAATGTTGACGACGCAGCAAAGTGCGCTTCTATGTTAGATTTTCTTTACCAAGAGGAAAAAACTTTTCTGTGGCTGAGGAGCCTTTGTTGGTGGACCTTGTGGAGTCAAACAAATATATTTTGGAGAACAAAAAGTGGGATTCGGAGACATGGGAAACAGAAAATTAATCGCAGTTGGAAAGCCTGGGAAAAATACGAGAATTAACATGAAAAAGGTCGCGCATAGAATTCGCAACTAAGAAGCAAGAAAATTATCACACTAGTGGCGGCATTTCGAGCACCGTAGGAGTTTCGTCGATTTCCAAAAAAATTGGTGATGTCAAGCTTAGCCCTAAGTTGAAGAATGAGGTTAATAATATGTATGATATGTAAGTTAAAATTTGAGCCCTAATTATTCTGTCTCTGTGTGTTTGTGATAGCCAGAAATGCTTTATCTTGGTTTGCCGACAAAAGTCTGACTGGACAGAAGTGTCCCTCAATGATAAGGAAGCTGCAGAGCCATCAAAAGTTGGCTCCCTGACAACAATCCTTGAATCCTGGTCATAATCCAAATCCTAATAAATGGAATCGTAGCTGATGTTGAGGTTTAAGCTGAGGAGACACTTGATGTTTTATCCTTATTTGACATGCTGAAATTGGCAACCGGAATCGTTGAACAAATTTTGCATCATCCAGATATAACATTCAAATTAAATATTTCTCCTGGCTGTACTCTCCGGGGATTACATTATTTCATATTAATGTCTTCTGGAATTCTGTAGTTATGGTGCAAAAGTTAGTCGGTTTTGGTAAGTTGACAATGAGAAATATGGTCCATTTGATAAGGCCAGGTCAAAGACCAATATAATCTCTAAGATGCCGAACGGCCACATATTGGTTTTGCACTATGCAGCTATTTTTTTGATGGAGCGTAAAACGCGCTCTCTCCGCTCACACTTACAGTCGTCGGCTGTAGCTGTGTGCGTACAAAAAAGCGGATGGCTCTAGAGCGATCTCTTTCTCTCTCTGGCTTTTAAACAAAATTTCAAGAGAGCCAAAAGCCAGTTGAAAAGCCAGGACCAAAAAATTGTGTGCAAGAAAATCGTATGGCATTACTCATCTTCATATTCTAATGTCTTTGGCCAGGGCACTTCAGCTCAAAGCCACAGCCCCCGGTGACTGAAGTCACTCGTGCTTTTCACACAGACGCGAGCCGAACTAATGAATGTGTGAATAGGTGATGTCTTTCATGTGTAAGCACATTATTCTGCCCTCTCCAGAGGGAAAATGCTGTAACGATCTAAGAAGCTGTACACCAAGACTCGACATGCTTAGGAATTGGTTGGCTAACTGTGCCTTAGAAACTAAGGCAGGGTTGAATTTGACGGAGAAAAAAAACTTAAAATTCATTTTTATATTCACCCGATTAAAATAAACTTTCGGAAAATATCAAAATTTTCATTTCATTATGACATAAAAATAATATCTTTTTGATCCATAGAGAAAAAATTGATATGATAGGCGGAAATAACAATTTTGCTCTGATATGACTAAGATTAAATCAATATGTTCGAAAATATCAATAGAAAATTTAATAAGCGGGATTGAACCCACACCTTCCGCACAGCAGTCTCACACACTAACCTCTGCACCACGCTAAAATCAGCATGCTGTCGCTTTCCGTTTTTTGAATTCTAATTGATAAGAAAGTTATATCGTTTTGATATATTACATATTTAATTGATACAACACTCAGAGAAAAAACCAAGCCGATCGTGCTTGACATCAAGCAGTTTTGATATCAAAAGTACGGTAAGACGGAATATTCTTGGATCCAAGCCGAAAATACTGAAATCAAGCACGAATTTCTGAGATGTTTTAAGTCAAGATTAATTGTCTTCTCCTATGCAAGCGGATTTCGTCCTAAAAAAATCAAGAAGAAAAAAATCTAAATTGAAGCCGATTTCTGTCTCGCCGATTCGTGCTTAGATTTCTCTGGGTGAACGTTAAGTATTTTTCCTCCGTGTACAGAATAATATCATTCACTTTAATTGATATTAAATAGTTTCCGAATGATACTAAGAATGTTATAATGATATTTTAAAAAATATCGATTTGAAATTTTTAACATATCGATTTGATATTTTTTCAAATTGGAGTAAAAGTGATATGAAGAAAATTCATTTTTTATTCGGTGTGGGTTAAGATTTGGAAGGTAATTTATAAAGTTCGGTTTCAAAAGATCTGGAGTTTAGACATATATGAGCTCTGTTCTTTAGTTTAGGTTTTTGGGTCTGAACCAAACTGAAACTTAAAGGAAAGTAGTTTAAGTTACAGTACTTTAGAATACTTTAGCTCCAGGGTATCAACATTTTGGTTCAGTTCAAACAAAGAGATTTTTTTTTGCATTTTGTTTTGTTTCTGCATTTGTTGTTGCCGTTGGTTATTTTTTCTCTCCTTTTGCGTGTGTTGGTTTGCCTTTCATGCTCCAAGTGCTTCAGATTCGGATTTAAACCGACTGACAGACGGACAGACGGACGGACAGCAGGCGGCAGGCAGCGAACAGCATTTACTTCCATGTGCCAGCCTCCAGTTTCTCCATTGCCTTTTGCTTGGCATGTGCGCTTTTTTTTCCGCTTATGTATGTAAGTACGTATGTATAAGCTCCCCCATGTGTCTGTGCCTGTGCCTGTGCCTTGGCCACCATTTTTCTTTGACTGCTTTTTTTTTTTTTTTTTTTTTTTTGGGCCGCTTCTTTTGTTCTGGCGTTTGTATGAATTTCAGTTGTGCGTATCGTTTCATTTCACTTGGTTGTTTTCTGACATTTCGCATTCATTTTTCGGGGGTCTGTTGCCTTAATGATCCTGCGCAGTCCGTGTTCCTTTTTTTCTTTTGCCACCCACTCATTCGGCCGCAGCCATTATGGCCGTAATGGGAATTTAAGCGCAACTCCTGCGCCTGTTTGCCCAAGTTGTGGGGGTTGCGTGGGGGGGTTTTCCGCTTTTGCGGCGTATCTTTTGCATGTTATGTTGCCATTTTGTTGTTGCTGTTTTTTTTTTTTTTTTTGGGGGCTGTTGGCGCGTCGCGGTGCCTTCGCCTTTTTTGTTTTTGTTGCCTTTCCTGCGGCACACATTGGACGCAAAATGCAATTTTGTCTCGTGTTGTCGTCTATGAATTTTTCGACTGTGTCGGCGGTTTATGTGGGCGTTTGTGGTGATGGCAGAAGGGGGTGCGAGGGGCGGTGGGCGGTGTGGCCCATGCGGCTACTGCGGCTTTTTTCACTTTTAACGAGCAAACGCTTTGCAAGCTGCGTGTGTTTCCATTTTACATGTCAACCGGTGTTCCAGCTAGTTTTTTGTTTTCTTTTTTTTTGGGAGCTATAAATTTTGCAATTAAACAAAACTCAACGACATGTGATAAATTTTTGATCTTCGGCTTTAGGTTCATTTGTTAACTTGAAGCAGTTGATAAAAGTTCAAACTGGCAAAATCGAATCTCAATTTTACCACAAAAAAATTTTAAGGTATAAAATGTTTAAAAATATAATTTCTTTATTTTAATTTTTATGTCTAAAATATTGTTGCCACCTTTTAAAAAAAATTTGAACAATATTTTGTATAAACATTGGTTTCTTAATGCCCATTAGCCTTTATTTATTACCAACTTCGTTAAAGTTTATGATTTGAAAGAAGAACAAGTAGGTAAGTCGGTGAAGCCAAACTATAATATACTCTGTTCTAGGGTTGTCAATATTTCTCAAAATATCAATATCGATAAAATCATAAATCAAATTGTTAATATCGAAATTTGATATATCGAGTCCAAAAAACATCGATATATCAATTTATCGTTATTTTCTAGAGCTTCAAAAAAAAAAAAAGGATGTAAAAATTCTTAAAAAACGTCTTGACCGGATAAAAACTTTAAAATTTAAATGATTTTACTTTTCTGAAATTAGACTATACAGAAAACAAGAGCCATTTGGGAAGGATATTTTCTTTTTATATCCATTTTATTAAAATCCTTTCAGATACATAAGATCAATTTAACATTAAAAGGATATTATTATTACCCTTTTTTACGATAACCTGTTTTTCCTGTACTGAGATGAGATAAAAATTTAATTGGGACAATGCATATTCACAAAACTTCTGTTCAAAATTCTCTGATTCCAAAGCTGTTCAAAAGGTTTTTCATATTTATTAGTATTATGTCCTAATACTATAAACTAAATTATTAACTCATCTGAGCATATTTATGCCTACAAATTCAACATATTTAGCTTACTACAAAATATCAATTAACACTTTGATTCTACATGTAGATATATACACTGTCATGCACTTGAATAGGGACAAGCATTTTAACGCGAATATACAAACTATTTGACTGAAAACAATCAAATTAAAACCAAAAGACAAATATTTTTTAGCATTCAGTACTTCATTCTCTATTAAATTAACAAAAATAATTTTTTTAAATTAACGTAGTTTTTTTTTTTTACAAATTTTTTTCAAAGAGCGCTTGAAAATGACATATTTCTTATCGTGCACTTGAATAGGGACAATCGTGATTTCATCATTCTGAGTAAAACTCCGCGCAATGATGCTTATATTTTGACAACATATAAACGTTTTTAGTAGAAAAAATACTATGGTGGGCGGTAAAGCACAAACTGATGAAGAAAAAGGCAAAATACTGGCTTTTAAGGAGTGAATCCTTACGTACAAGCAAATTGCTGAAAAAATTGGAATAAGTTAAAGTGTTGTATGCAATTTTCTTAAAAATCCATCAAATTATGGGAATAACATGAAAGGCCGCACCAAAAAAAAAAAAAAAAAAAAAAAAACATTTCAACGTTCAAAAAGCTTTTTAAATTTACACTGTTCAGCTTCAAAAAGTGCATTCAAAATTACAATTAAATGAAAGTGTGATACGGTACGGAGAGTTGTACGTAAAAGCTGAACATCTAAGAAGATTAAAATTTAAAAAAAAAAACCAACCACTTCATACCCAACGTAAATATCCTGTCAAGTTTTTGGTCGAACTGGCAGTGTATATTGTTTATTGCTCTTTACCAATAGTGATTTCACAACGACTGTAAGAAAATCCTCATAATTTGTTCCGCAGTCATTCTGCTTCGAACTGAACATTCAGTCACAATTAAGTATCAAAATGTAATTTCAGACAGCTTGGACAATTCATCCGCATTAGCTTTCCAATGTCATATATTATATTATTTCAATGTGACCAAAGTAATTATGTCTGAGTCCAACCAAAACATCGATATATCGATCAAATATTGACAACCCTACTCTGTACCCCCTAAAATGTGCATTTGTCTGATCCATAAAAGTTAGAAGCCACACAAATCTTTTGCGTTCATACGAGCAGATATATAACTTTATATCACCATTGGCCAACGAAAGTCCAAAAGTGAGTTGTGTATTGCTACCCTGACCGCACGAAAGTCTAACCAGCGACTGAAAGGCTTTATGCTCGCTACTACTCAGCTTCGGCATGCGTTCGGATCGTGTATGTGTAAATAGTGAAGTGATTTCGCCTCCTCAGGGGATTCGGTGACCATCGCTGCGTTATAGGGACGGAAATAATTTCTTCTACCTATTACATAGTTTTGCACAAACTTAATTTACTCTGTATAGCTTTGGTAAAAAAGAGTATAATTAAAAAACAGAGGATTGGAAACGTGCGAATCAAATTTAAACCGTTTTCAGTCGGATGGGAAGCATTATTGCAGGCGCAGACCCGAAAAAACTTTAAAGGCATCACGTTAAGCTAAGTGTAAAAGAAGAGTGATAGTTTGGATAGAATTTACTTGGTGCCAAATTGGTACTCTTAAAAAATTAATCTCTAGAGGTTTTCGCATAAACGTTAACATTTAATATTAAAGCTGTTTGAATTTATATGTTAAGGGTCTCAAACAAGGCATTCTAAACAAGGTACCCAGCGTCGCAAATTGCCATTACAAAAATGGGTTACTCTGCGTTACTTGCCATCAGTATGAAGGAAATACTCCCAGACTAATTTGGAATATTTTGCCATATGCATGGCCGCTTTGTAAACGGGTGCCGACAACCTGCATTTCTAGGTATTGAGGATGTAAGCCAGAGCCGAACTTCCCATTACGAATGCTACATTATTTTTAAAATGGTAATGCAGAATGATCGCAGTCTGTTTGTTTTCGATTACTATCTCTAACGAAAATCAGCGATTGTAGTGCCTTACATTTTCGACAGTCGTAATGCATATTTTCGACAGAACACGTTGAGCTCTTGAATACAATCGCTGCTTTTCGCTAGAGAGTTAGTAATCGAAAACATTCAGACTGCGAACATTCTGCATTACCATTTTAAAAATAATGTACGCATTCGTAATGGGAATCCAATGACTGTTCGGCTGTGGCATACATCCTTAATACCTAGTAATGCAGGTTGTCGGCAGCCCGTGTACATGTTGTAATGGCAATTTGCGCCGCTGGGTAAAGAGTTGTGAGATAGCGAGTGAGCCTACCTTGTTTAGTATACCTTGGTCTCAAATATGTCCGTCTACTAGATTAGATGACAAAAGTTGAGCGATTTGAAACCGCCTACTCAAAGCCAAGTAGATTTGAAACGTTCGGTTTACTTCCACATAATCGATAATAAAGTAGTCCCACTTTAGTTCGTAGTGTAACCTCTGGAGATTTCCAAACAATCCTGTATAAAAGGAGAACCGGTTCAGCGTTTTTTAAGCTGGTTTTCCCAATTTTCTTAAAAAATGTGCCCCTGATACAACGAACATGGTATTGATGCTCTCTCATCTCGGTCCAAAATACTTCTGTAGGCAGTTCACACTTAAGTTCATATATCTGTGCACTGTGTTGACAGTGCATTATTTTTAATTTTGCAATTATAAATGCGCAATATATTGTTTTTTGAGTCAAGAAGTTAATTACATCTAGGGAGTATTAAGTACATGTAGAAATAGGCATGAAATCTGTAGTTCTGGCATGCATTTCGGGTCTGCTGAGTGCACTCTGGGCTTGGGTCTGAAAATTTTAGTGTGCAGTTGACACTTGAACCGACAGGTTGTGTGAGCGCATGCATTTTTTTTGTTTTTTTTGTTTTGCCGACGGCATTTTAAAGTGCAGTGGTCGCTATGTTGTTTTTTGGTTTCTTCATTGCTTTTTTGCTCTACAAAAAATTTGACAGTGGCCCTCTCTAACACACAGGCTCGAACAAACTCGCAAATGCACATCGAATGCTTGCCGAAGTCATGCTTCACTTTGTGTTAGGGAGAGGGAAAGACACAGTAAAATTTTCGCGCTTTCTTCTTGGAGAACCCTGCTCTACACACAAACCGAATTTGTGTGTATGTGACACTCTCCCGCTTTTTCTCTCGCTCTGCGCACAAGCGTTTAGTTAAAAATGTGGACTGAGCGCCGTTCTTGGTATAGTAGGATCATGCTCTTAACTATGTGTACTTGATAGTTGTGTGCTCTAAGATGCCGTCGTCCATGTGTTCAGTCTTTGGGAGTCCTGAGTTCAAGTCCCAGACAAGGTAAAGAAAAAAAATTTAAATGGTCACGAAACAGGATGATTTTTATGAAGAATAACCCTACCAAAAGGTTTGATTTGAGCATTGTGTCTATCAATTCTGACTTTTAAATGGTTTGCGTTCCGGTTTCATACCCAAATAATAAGGTTTGAATCAATATCTGTTACCTTCAAGCTTCTGCAGTCCCTTTTTTTAGGTAACGAAGTTCTCCCAAATCCATTCCTAGGCAATAAACACATCAAATGTACGAACAAACGAGAGCATAATGAAGAACGCCCACCAAAATCAGGTGAGGGAATCAAATTCGCAGCTTCTCTCGCTTCTGGCTCTTATCAAAGTCGGCAATCTTTCAAAGCAAAGAAGAAAAAAAAAACGAAGAATCGAACAAGAAAAATTGCATTGAAGCCAGCCAACCCGTCCAAATGCAATGGCCGCCGCTGCCCGGCCAGAGTGGAGCTTGGAGCTTCAACGATGAGGATGAGGATGCGTTTCGGTATCTCTTTTGCAGCCATGTTGTTGTTGTCGACAACAGGCAACATGCAAAATGCAAAGCATCGATAAGATACTTGTACTGGTTTTTGGCCAACGCGAAGACAAAAATTATGGAAGCTCTGCGGATATGCGCGCGATTTCAAAAGCAACTACTGTTTGTGTCGTTTGTAAAGGTGGAAGGGTGGGGATCGGAGGGGAGGGATTTTGATTTATGGCATATTTGTTGTCGAATACAAAGCGCAGTCACAGATTGAAAAGCAAGTGCCGCCGCCGCCTTTGGCTAGGAATTTCACATGACCATAAAACGAATCTCTGTGGCGTTCGGCTGGCCGCGTGACTTCTTGGAAAATTTGTCATTTTTCTGGGAATGAGTTTGGTTTCGTTCGTTCGTTCCTTCTTTACCTGCTTGCTTACCGAACGCTTAAAAAATTAATGATGACAGGGACAGGACCCCGGCAACACGTGCCCGAGTGCCCAGTCCCTCCATACGAATTCACATTTTGACAGACTCATCAATTTTGTAGATACCGAACGGAGCACCGAGTCCGAGTCACTGATTAGTTCGAGTCTGGATCATTGTTTTGTGTGTTCCTGAGCGTGGGCTGGGCCACATTCCCTGTGTGTGTTGTGTGTGTTTGCACAGGAAGTTTTGCGGTTTTTGATTTGCATTCTGTTGGCATTGTCTGGCCTTAAAGTTGGCTTAATTAAGTGCAGTTGCTTTGACAATGACAACATTATCTTAATTTTGCCATAGGCCATCGAGAGGCCAACGCCACATCAAAAACGACACACCGCCTAGACGGCAAGGGTCAATACCATTTGTGACTTGAAGTGAGTCTCTGTGTGTTTTGTATATGAATTTGTGTAATTAACTGAGGAAGAAGCAGCATAAAGTATATGTTACCTGGATTTATTTTGTTGGATCGATTTTAAAGCCAGAACTAAAGACTTAGGTAGATTGAGTCCAGCTTAGGATTTCCTTTGAAGTAATTATGAGCAGGATATTAACTATAATCCCTCACTCGGTCGCGAGTGTATGTATGTATTTTGTGTGCAATCAAATGAATGAAAATTAGCGTTTGTCAAGAAGAGCGAGGCCAAAAAGTGAGAGTGTATTGCTTCATCGACAGATGGCCAGCGACTGAAAAGCTGTTTGCTCTCTTGGCACAAGCTCCGCATACGTTCGGCCCTGCTCGCAGTTGGCCGAAACGGCCTTGCTAGAGTTTTTCACTAATCGATTACCGATACTTTGATTAGCATTCCGATATATTATATATCTGACACGATTAATTCACGCATTTTTGCATAGATTTCGCTGTGAAATATAAAAATCTCTCTCTTTTATGTAAAAGCTTGGTTTTATATCAAAAAAAGCTGTTTTGAGTATGGCACAAGAAAGATATCGCCACAAAGAAGTTTTGGTCTTTGGAAAACTATTTTTTTGATACAGTTTTAAATAATAAAACTTGTACTGAGCTGGACCGTATCGAAACCGGTCAAAAATTGCAAAATTTTACTAATGGTCTTGTTCAAAACACATACTTCATACTATTAAACCGATTTGAAAGCAATGTTCTACGCCAGGGGTGCCCAGAATGAGCTTACCGCCGCTTAAAAACCAATAAAAATACACAAAATATATCTCAAGCAAAAACAACCACAAGAAATGGAAAGAGAAACCAGTTATTTGTTGCCGTGAATATCGAAAAGCGTTCGGCCACTGTGAGCAAGGCGAGCGCTGACTACGCATAAGCAACTTTGTTGTTGCATTCGACTTTGCCTGAGACATAGGAGAGAAAGAGAGAAGAGTTGCAGGTCTGCACTTGCCAACAACAAAACTTTAGCTCGGAAAGAAAGAGAGGAAAGCACGCATATGAATTTTTGTGGCTTTAGTTAGGCTTACAGCAGGCTTGGGCACCCATGTTCTATGCGATTATTGGAAATTCAATACATTTCGATTCATACCATATCTTGCTTGACTCTATCGAACGTTTCTAAACCGAGATTGGGCTCAAAATTTAAGTGTACCTACAAACTGTAAGTGTAAAATGTAAAATTGGCTATACAGCTCCTCCAACGGGCCAAGCCAAGCTTCTCTCAAGTGGACGTACAGTTTAAGGCCGAATCCAAAAGGTACAGTTTGAGAAACCCCAGTTACCAGCTGGCGCCAATTGCGGGTGAAGTTACTCAGAACGATAGAAAATTCCATTCGTCACAGTATTTTATTTAATTAGAAACACCTTGACTTTGCTTTGTTAGTGTTTCTATTTATTTTAGTATTTTTATATTACTGTGACAAAATTAATACGAGGCTTTAAGAAGAAAAAACTTTTTAGTAGATGGTCCGAGGCGGGATTGAAACCACGCCTCCTGCACAGCAGGCCGACACACTAAACGTTGAGCCACACCCGGACGAGTATTTGATAAAAACATGCAAAATTCTTTCGGGGCGAATGTCATAATATTTATGAAATGATCGTCAAAATTATGTGACGAATCGTATGTCATTGTCGTCTCAAGAAATAAATTATTCCGATGATCACTCACTGGCCAATACTATGCTTAGAAGTTAACAGAAGTAAAGAAGAGAATATCAGAAGTAGACTATCGAGAGGCACTTTACAAGGGGAAGTTATATGCCCACTTCTGTGGAATCTTATTGTCAATGAACCCACAGAAGACTTACGACTGTTGTTCCCAAGGAAATAAAACTCCCTGAAATCACACCCCCTAGAAAGACAACTGAATAGAAGCAAGGTATGGACTGTCCTTCTGAATTGAAAACTCTAAAATATAAATAAAGAAAATACTGAAGCGTTGATCTAAAGGGCCCAAGCCCATTCAGCAAGCCACGCATTTGAATATGCGTGCTCTCCTCTCATTCTTTCCGAGCTAAGGTTTTGTTGTTGGCGGCGCGTACTTAGGGCCGATTTCTCATCTTCTACATAGAGCTATATGTCACATAAAATTACAAATACCAGAGTAAAAAAGAAACTATCTGGAAGGGAAATCGGCCCTGACTTTGCTATTTCTAAATTTATGTGACATATAGCTCTATGTAAAAGTTAATAAATTGTCCCTTCATGTATTCTCTTTTCTCATTCTTTTCGCGAGAAGGCTTTATTGTTGGCAACCTGAGCATCAGACAGAACCCAGCGGACCAACAAACGAGCATTTTGCGATAGTCTCGCCAAATGCTCACAAACGAGCTCGCAAGTAAGCAAAGAACGGGAGAAATATTTATTTATCGCAAAGCACTCGCATACGAGCTTTCCAGCGAGAGCTTAGCGATGAAAATTCGAGTGCCGTGCTCGTACTCTGACGGCAGCAGAGTTACAGCTGGCTCGTGTCTTTCTTTTGCCAAAAAAAAACCCGAATACAAGAGAGTAAGCAAAATCCAATTCACGAGTGATGTGTTGATTTTGTCTTATGAAGTGAAGCCGAAGTGAACAAATTGTTCAGTTCTTTTATTCCTTTGGTTTGCCAAAGGTTGCGGACGCTTGCGCGAGAGTCTAAATCTCTTTAAGTCACATAAGCTATGCTGAGTAAGTGTTACTTTTATAAATTTATTTATTAAATTATAATTGATATTTATTTTGTCTGCAGCATTCAAGCAATAGCGGCAAAAATTTGTTCAATATGCGCGGGAGAGATTGGCGAGACTGCAGAAATTTGACTAAAAAAAATAGCAACTATAAATATATATAGTTAGTTATAGTTTCTTATGGCTAAATAAGTGAGTTATCTCTATCATTTTAGAATGTCAAAGTAATTATAAAAACTGCCAAAGAAGAGCATTACAATAAATTCATAAAAAACGCAATTTTTTGTGGGAAACAATATGGGAATGTAACAAGTAAAAGTGTCGCAAACGCTATTTCTTGCGAGTCTTTTGCGATATCTTTAACGATACTTTTTTGATATTGCTGCGGGCTCAGAAGTAATATACTTTCTAAGTATATTTTAAATCAAAAACGTATCACAGTAAATATTGTATTCGACTTGCTAGAAATATTACAAAAGTATCGCAAAACGCTCGCTAACCCTATTTCTTGCGACTATCGTAAACGAGACTTTCACTGCCACAAACTGAACGACATATGAATCATATTTCTATCTTTTCCTGATCCGATTGCGAGAGTTTTGTCGGGTTAAGTATCGCAATTCACTCATTTGCGATATCGTTTGCGAGCGTTTGGTCCGCTGGTAGCACACGCGCACACACAAAAACAAAAATTGGGCTTCTATTTCTTGTAGTTGTTGTTGTTTGAGAAATGTTTTGTGCATTTGTATATGTTTTCACGCGGCCGTAAGCTTCTGGGCACCTCTGGTCTAAAGGAAGAAAAACACAAGTTTGTGGACCCACGACCATGCGCATCTCATCGCACACCACCAACGCCATCGTGTGTTGCCGCATATCTAAAATGTTACCTTTATCTCTTCGGTCTCGCACAAAATATCCCGACTTTTTGTTCTGTGTACAGGATGCCAACTCAAGCGATCCACCCCACAAGCGAACGTTGACGTAATATTGAACTCAGAACCTATAGGCACTTACTTTATGGAAGAAGGCAGCAGCGAATTGAAACTTCCTACTTGAAGAAGGAGTAAAAGAGAACCAGCTCAGAAATGGAATGACAATTTTAAAACTAGATTTCCGTAAGGAGAACACTGGAAGCTAGCAATTTCCATCAGGAAGAACGAGCTTACCATCCACATCAATGGTTCGCAGACGAAAGAGGCCACAGTACTGGGCATCATCTTCGAGGAGCTACGGGCAACCGGCGAAATCGATCTACAATTTGGATGAAATCCTGGGAAATATTAAAAGATATAAAAACCCCTGCTGAAAATTCTGATAGAAGTACTACGGAAAACCAGAACCAGGGTAAAACCAAAGACATTAGAATATGAAGATGAGTAAAGCCATACGATTTTTTTGGCCGTTTTTTCATGCTGGCTTTAGATCTGACGGAAGCGACTGGAGAGCATTAGTTGCAAAGGACAAGACCGGTTGTAATGGCCAACAAAGAAGAAGAAGTTTAGATCTGGCTCCAGACCACAGAGAGAGAGAGCGCTCTAGATTTTTACGCTCTCAACTTTGTGCGAGCGGAGAGAGCGCGATTTTCGTCGCCACCAAAAAAATAGCTGCATACTGCAAAACCAATGTATGGGCGTTCGGCATCTTAGAGATTATATTGGTCTTTGGTAAAACGACAATGCGACTTTGCAATAGACAGGATTAAGACAATGATAGGAGCCTCCCAATTGAAACGGGGAAGTGGGACTTTGTACCCAAAGCGAATTAAGATTGTACTTTTTATTATTTTAGTAAAAAATGGTTTCTCTGTGGAGAATCTCTTTTGTTACCTAACGTACCTCTTCTGTGTTTTAACGCTTGTATTTATTGCGTTTTAAGAGAAAAAACAGAATTACTGCTTAAGAAACTTTATCTGAAACAGAGCTGTAAA
The DNA here is from genome assembly GCA_018904235.1 of Lordiphosa stackelbergi. Classification (NCBI taxonomy): domain Eukaryota; kingdom Metazoa; phylum Arthropoda; class Insecta; order Diptera; family Drosophilidae; genus Lordiphosa; species Lordiphosa stackelbergi. The sequence continues at coordinate 5,080 of JAEIFU010001121.1, read as the reverse complement.
TCTCGATTAAAATTTGGCCAACATTATTTCATATAGCACCGAAACTATGTTGCTAACGCATGTTGCTGGGCAACAGAAACAACAGCAACAACTGAACAACAACACAGCTCAACACACATGCCCCATGTTCAAGTGCAAAAAGGTGCACGCATGCGCAACAGGAAAGTAAACAAGGCAAAGGCAAGCCCCAACTTGTTGTTGTTGTTGTTGTTCGTTCCTTCTTCGGGCTGGTTCCTTCTTAAGACAAGGGGGGTCATGAAGCGGGGGGAGGACTGGGCTGGGCGGACTAGCATGTTTGCGCAATATTTGCGACAAATAAAGCATAAAAACTGTTAAAGTTCACACGCATCAGGTCAAATATTTACATAAGCCGCCTGCCACAAAAAGCGACAGCCACAAAAAAAAACAAATTATAAAAAAAAATGTGGCCACACGCAACAGAGTCGGTCAGGCTAATTGGCCAAAGCCAAAAGCAATTATGATAACAAATAAATTTTTGGAAAAACTGAAAAGTGGTCAATGAATGGCAACTCGTTTTTAGGCCTTAAAAGGTTAAACTGCATTTGGTGGATTTACGACAAATGGTTGAAAAATGAGTAATAATTAAACAAAAAACCATAAAAAATGAGCAGAGTTTATAAACATTTGCAAATAGACTCCAAATATGTACAAATGTATTGATAAGTATTTTAGCGTTAAGGTAAGGCAACTTTTTCGGACCTGGAGCCAGCTAAACTTACTAATTAGTTAAGGTATTTCTGTTCGGAAGTTCTGGCATTACGAGTGTATATAGAAACCCGTGTAAAGGGTGTGTAAATAAAAGCTCTTAAGCCGAAAACAAACGAAAAAGCACACACGTGACACTTAATTTGAATCGTGTCACGTGTCCCTCTCTATCGGTGTGTGAGTAACTGAGCAAGCTTAACCAATAGTTGATCAATGCAAACAGTTTTTTTATATATTTTTTTGTTGTTGTTATTTTCATCGATGGGCTCCCCATATAACAACCAAAAGATGCCGCCGCGCAGTCACTTTGAAGTGTTTGATTTTCGAATTGGCCGTCGCCGGCAACAGCAACGGCGATTCAAGCTGTTGCTGTTGCTGTTGCTGCTGTTGCTGTTGTTGTTGTACTTGTTGGCTGTCGTTTTATTGAAGCCAAATTTGAATACGAGACAAGCGAGTGCGGTAGAAGCTGATGCTGCGTGGTTGAAGTCGCGACATCAAAGAGTGCCTGGACTCAAAATGGACATGGGCCTGCAACAATTTATGCCAGCCGCAAGAGGGAGAGAGCTGTTGTTGCTGCCGCTGCTGCTGCTGTTTGCTGCAAGAACGGAAATGACCTTTTTTGTGTGTTGCGGCTGTGGCTGTGGCTGTGCGTTGGCTGCAAGAGCGAAACAAAATGCCGACGACCAAGAGTCCACTTCATTCCACTGCGTGTTGCAGACAGATGACAAGAGGCGATAGTGTCTGGCAGCCTCCTTTTGAGCCTAAGCCTGAGCTTCTTGTACCCAACGATCTTGGTCTCTGGGGCTAAGTGATGATCATGATGGGTTATTAGGCAGGTTGCGTTGACAACGCATTTGTCTTCCAAGACAACGCCGACGCAGGATTTTTTCCCCCTCTCTCTCTCTCTCCGATAAGCGCGCGACATTTATTTATGGTGTTTTAACACAAGGCGCCCAGCCAGACGGAAAAAGTAACAGCCACACATACAGAGAGAGAAAGGGGGAGAGACAGAAAAGAAAGCCCCCGGCTTAAACTCAAAAGTGTCAAATTAATGTCAGTCAGAGGAAAACAAAAGAATCATCAAGCCACTTCTTGAAAATTTAAATAATTGCTCACTCAAAAGTGTAAATGTTGCTCATTTTTGTTGGTAATTTTTTGTTTCCATCAACTCAATTTTGTTCCCAGTTAAATCTTAGTATACACCACAAAGCAACTGCCAAAACAAAATAATCTATACAAAACAAAAGCCTTTGGTGTCAAAAGTTTTGTGATTTATTTTTATTATGAAATTTTTTGTTTTGGCATTCCTTTGTTGAGGTGCATACTAAGCATAAGTAACTGATACTCTTTACTCAAGTTTGTTTTGCTTTATATTTAAGGATCGCTACGGAAGACTTTAGTAGCAGTAAAGTGATTTCAGCGTCACGTGACGCTGGGGAAGAAAGGGTGATAAGAGAGGACGGAAGAAGGGCGAAAGAGGGTGGAATTAGGGAAGGGGGATAAGACCGATGGAAGAGGTGATGAGGGAATATGAAAGAGGTGATAAAAGAGGTGATGAAAGGGGTTATAACGTTTCAAACCGGTCCTGAACGAACCCCTAAAAGCGGTTCGGTTCGGGTTTTGAGTCGAAGAACCGGACCACGAACCCCATCATATTTTTGACTCTGCGAACGTGAACCCGAACCGGACCGCTTTTCAAAAAACTAGGTTCGGTTCAACATATTATGTCAGTTCCTTTCAACTCTTACCGGGAAATATAGAAAATTGCTTGTAATCTAACTGCTCTCATTCAATAAGTTTTCAAATCCTGCAACATTTCTCTAAGTCTGATTTATACTATCAACGTCGATAATGAAGCAAATGAATCGAGCAGGAGAACTTTTTAAATGACTTAACTGCAAGAACAGGAATGCAACTATAAGAGTGCAATGTTGATAAAAGTTGCTCATGTGCGTCAAAAGCATTTCTTGATTTGGACTATGCGAGTTTACCTCCATTAGATTTCCTGGTAAACTCTTAAAAACAGCTTGTTGTGCTGCACAAACTCTAAATTTAGTAAATAATGAATTTTTTATAAAGTTTAGTTTGACATTAGAATACTCATTCTACAGAGTTCGCATACTTCTCAGTACACACACTATGAAAAAGTTTGGGGGAAACCTATTGCTCAAACTGGGGTGAGACGCAATGGAACTTAACTAAAATATTAACAGTTTAACATTAACTAACAATTTAAGATTTATGTATTCACAAGTTCTTTAAAGAAGCTCCATCTAAAATCTTTTGAATTGAAAACTGCAGGATTCACAGTACTACTACCGTGGGGGGGGAATTATAATTCCGCTGGCTTTCTTTTCGAGCAATTGTTCTAAAATCTTTTGTTTATTATGTAAACTTTCGATAAAGTTCTTTTTTTTATAAAGCTCAACGCTCTTAGAGCAGAGTTTTTCTAAAACTTTGTTAAATTCTGCTAGAATACAAAAATAAATTCTTAAAGAGTTTTGAAAATTAACTTTTTAATGATTCAACTTTTGATTGCACAGAAGAGTAGTTTATGAAAGCCATAGGAAATATAAAATCTGTAAATGATGTTATAGTTTTTTCGAAAATTACCCAAGAGAACATACATCGACAAATGCTAAAATTTTGAAGAGTAAAGCTAGTTTAAAAAGCTAGAGGTTCGCAGCCTTGGATAGGAAGAGGTAATGAAAAGAATTGATGAAAAAGTGAAGGTGATGAAAGAGACGATATAAAGGTGAAAAGAAGGTGATGAAGGAATTAATGATTGATGAAGTGATGAAAGAATTTGATGAAAGAGGTAACGAAAGAGGTGATAATTGAAGACAAAAGATGTGATGGAGGTGATGCAAGACATTGTGAAAGAGGTTATGAAGGGAGGAAAAGAGTTTCAGTGGCTTTTGAAGAGTGACTAAAAGTGAATAAACATTTTTTCAGTGACTGGCATCAGTTTTGCCATAAAGCCCTCAACAACCCAGCAACCTTGGTACCAGCCACCAGTATTATCATCACGTATCTGCGACCACGGATGGGGCTCGGCTCTCGACAACTGCGGCGGCGACAGCGGCCGCCGTCCCTTCAGCATGACTAACAATACGACCAATATGATCAGGACATCTCGTATTCAGTGATGGATACTACGAACCAGGGCTTAATCGAAATGTTAAATTTGGCAGGCTCCGGTACCGGTACGTCCCGAAATGAATTATTCGGTTAAGGTCCCATTTCGGTTTTTAATTGGGCATTTCGGTTTTCGGTTTCGGTGCCGGTGTACCGGTACGATTATACCGACGTGCCAGTATAAGTAATGCCCTTTTTTGAAAAAATTAATTCTGATATAAATCTAAATCATTTTATTCCTTCAAAATTCAACACCATCTGAATGGTTTTACTTATAAAGTAAAATTATATAGACTTCAAATTTCGTATTTTTGCAGCCGATTAATATGAACCTTATGATTGTTATATGCTCTATGAATATTATATTTAACTAGAACCATATGTCACTATGCCCAGCATTCTATTGATTTACTCGCAGTAAACATAATTGCATTCAATGTGATTAAGTCCATGTACAACTTCTTAGTTCATTATAAATTTTACGCCAGAGAATAGGCGTTCCACGCTAACTTGCGTAGCTATTTTGAAATCTCATACAATCCTGGGAACTGTACGGAAGATTCTGACTACTGCTTAAGAATGTTTTGCATGTGTGAACCCGAACACGTTTTATGTGCGAGAAAAGTGTTAATGGAATCCAGTAGCTTATTTGTTGACACGATGGTGTATTGTATTTTACCAGAATCTTTTCATGCAAAATCATATGCCTTAACTTCGACAGCGCATTCAGATGCATCAGAATTTGAACTCCATTCATCATTAACAGTGATTGATCAACAAACGACGAAATTTATTGCAGAAATATTAAGTAAGTTCGATACAATTATTTTTTGCTTGATACTTAGCTTACGTTATACCTAGGGTCCAAGAAATATGCCACATAAAAACAATGTTTTTCAAAGCTCCTTTCCTATTTCCTGAAAAAAAACGATTTCATGAAAAACCGCTTAATAGCACCTGTATATCTTTGGTACAAGTATACATAGGAATCTGGTACAGCTTGAGAGTTCAGGTTCAGGTTGTCAGGTCAAAATATTAGATGGTTCCCATTAATGGCTGATCCTGGGTGAGTTCTGTATTTAAGTTTTCCAATAGAGTTGTCCGACTTGGATAAAAATTACTCATGGTCCGCGCCCCTCGATCCGACTGTTCAGTTCTGAGGACTCCCGTTTAGATGATTTGTGGCCTTGGATTTGTTTTAGATAAGCAATACATG